>CAUYLG010027739.1:0-19870 GCA_963573385.1 Cacajao melanocephalus | reverse complement strand
GTGGCTCCTCCGCCGGGAATCTCCTAGTCTGTGGGCAACAAAAATTTGTCTGAAAGTGCGGCGTCCACTCGCTCTCTGTGCTTTCACTGGGAGCTGCAATCCTGAGCTGTTGTTAATCGGCCATCTTGGATCTCTCCCCCTAGATACGCTTTTGATGTCAATACATTTAAGAAAAAAATTGTTTTTTTTTTTCAGTTATATTTCATAGAATCAGGATAACTCCTGAAACTTTGGAAGGTAAGAGGATCTCCCTCCCACTGTTATTCATTGCTTCTTAACTTTGTAAAATGTATACTGTTTAAAAATACATATTCACTTCAAATTGATTTACATTACGGATTATGACCAAGTCCTGGTATGATTTGGCTGTGTCCCCACCCAAGTCTCATCTTGAATTGTATCTCCCATAATTTCTACGTGTTGTGGGAGGGACCTGGTGGGATGTAACTGAATCATGGGGGTGGTTTCCCCCATGCTGTTCTCACGGTACTGAATAAGCCTCATAAGATCTGATTGTTTTATAAGGGGAAACCCCTTTCACTTGGGTCTCATTCTCTCTTATGTGCTGCCACGTAAAACGAGCCTCTTCCCCTCCACCATGGTAGTGATGCCTCCTCAGCCACATGCAACTGTGAGTCCATTAAACCTTATCTTCTTTATAAATTGCCAAGTCTCGGGTATGACTTTCTCAGCAGTGTGAAAACAGACAAATACAAGTCCCTTTTTACTGGGTTTCAATTGGTGAGTTTCTACTCGTATAGGTGATTTTACTCAACAGTCCCTTTGTCTGGTGATCCACTCAGTAACTTTTTCGAATTGTAACCAGTGCCTTCAGTGGACAAGATTGTCCCCTGCGCCCCAAGCATCACTCACTGGGCAATCTCTTCCTTCAAGTAAGCAATCCAACAATGATACATTCCCACAGTTACTGTACATGTTCTTGATTATAAAGATACAAATACTTAATGGAAAGAACTGGGACCATAGAAACAGATATGGTATTTTATTGTTTCTAATTAATTACCTTGCGACCTACAGAACGACACTTAAGTTCTCTGCACCCTGCTGGTTTCCATAACGATTAGTTGTTTTCCGAGATTACATTTCCTCTAAAGTTTTAGGTTTCTACCTTTTTGAATATATTACAATTATGATTAATCCTACAATTTCAAAGATGTAGTGTAAACTTGTTTTGAGATCGTTATATGCAGATGCTGTATTAGAACAAAATAAAAACTGCGAAAAAACTGGCAACTTTAATGTTCACATAAAAGACTTCAAGAAACATAACAAAAGGTGGAGTTATTCTGGCTCAATGAACTAAGCTATAAAATTTTTGAATAGTAGAATTACGAGGTATCCACTAATTCAGAATATTAAATTTGAGATATACTTTATGAATAATTTCCTTTTTTATCTCAGCTGGGAAAAATCATTCTTGAACCTCAACAGAGAAGTTTGATAAAAAACATTAAAAATGATTAAAATCATTCACCCAATTTAAGAAACTCCCTAAATAACAATCCGCAGCTCAATTTTGGTTAAGTTTTTGCATGGACATATGAAAATTGGAAAGTATAATAAATTTCTTCTTGTGATATTATTTTTGTTTGTAAACTATACATTTATTTTACTATAAATGCTAGTAAATAATTAAATATAAACCTCTGTAAAGCTTTCTGGTGAAACATTTTGGATGAGAAGGATAGTTTGCACAGCAATGTCTTCAGGATATTTGAGAGTATATACCTTGCAGTAAAAAAGGAGAGAAAATAAAACAAAAAACTTTTTACCTAGTTTGGATGGAAACCTTCTTAGTATTATAAACTAATTTGCTTTTTTCAAAAAAAAAAAAAAAGTCAGGTAGTTATAAACATAAGTAAACTTGGGTTTGCTTATGCCTGGTCATCATTTGCTTATTAATGAATGCAGCTTTCTATATCATGGTAGTGTTTGCAGGACTCTTTACCTATCTCTCCTGCTGCATTACATAGCCTCTGATTATAACACTTCCAGAGTTACAGTTTTTAAAAAAATATATGTATATATACATATGTTCCTGTGTGTATACATATTTCCTTTATGGCAGGGTACAAAATAGCAATTCCCTCTAATTATAATAATAAAGCATACAATACAAAGTGAACCATAGTGCCTTCTACAAAGCAACCACCCTGCAAAAACATTAGCTACACTAGTACTGTTAAATAGCTATAGAAACCCTGATGGTTTATATCAATCCATTTACTTCTTTTTAATAGGATATTATTCTGATGCAAACATAAATAACAAACAATCTTGGACTGTGTTGAAAATGGGTTAGGCTGCAGTCAAAACATCTAGGTTTAATCCTGGATAGGTTGCTTAACAGCTATGTTAATTGCATTAGCATCATTACCCTTTAGCTTGTTGTCTTAGGTTTTAAAAGCAGGACAATAATGGTTACCTCACAGATTTGTTATGAGTAGCAAATTAATAATAAATGTGACAAAACAGTGAGAAACTGACTATCACAAAAGTATCAAACAGAAGGCATTCAGTAAGAGTTAACTGAACCTGAAATCAGGAAATAAGGTTGCTTCTAAAATATAAACATTTATAAACATTCACAATATTCCAGGCCATATGTTCTGCATAGCACATTAGGGAGACAGAACCCACTTCTATTAAGAAACCCATCATTGAATATGATTATTGTGTTTGAGAGAGCACAGGAAAGAGAACAGTAGAATCCTTACTCTGGGGCAGCAGAATGTGTGTACTATTAAAATTCTTTACATAATTTTAAGTTATTTTATTAAAAAAATAAGTTCACTATATTTAATAGTGTATGAAGAAAATAAAGCTCTGCAAAATTATCTATACTATGGGAAAAAGAAAAGAAAAAGAGAAAGGATTTGAGTAAATTCTACTGTTAATATGATATATAACACATTTTTTTCTTTTCTCTTTTTCTTTTTTCTTTTTCTTCTTTCTTTTCTATAAAAGATTTTTTAGTTTAGAATAGAAAGTATAAATATAGCTTTGTTGTAATCAAAGTTGTGCTAGGAAATACACAGATAAGCGTACTTCAGAATATTTGTCTAATTCTCAGTCATCTGTAAAACTGCTCAGTTTTGAAGATACAAACTTTGAATTTTGCAAAAGCTCAGATCATTACTTCTTTTGGGCTTTTAGTTACAATTAAGGAAATTATGATCAATCTATTTGTTTATATTTCCTATGTGGCAAAAGACATATAAAAAGTATTATTAAGTGAGGTTTTGGTGATTATTACTAGCTGTCACGTTATCCTTCAAGTTGTGTTGAAATGACTGAAAGTAAAGGGGCTTGATTTTAAAAAAAAATGTTTAAGTGGAACTGATAGTGTTTCAGAAAGTTGAATGAAATCATAAGCAGGGAACAGTGAACAATCTTATTAGACATAGAGACATACAGGCTCCAAGTTAGCTCTGAAAGGCCTTTATAATCAAGATATCAGCTATGTGACAAGTGAGTGTAAAATACCAAAGAATTGGCTTCGTTTCATGAAGATAAGAACAGTCTCAAAGGCCTTGTGTTCCATGTGGTCCACGGATTTCCAAAGAGAAATATGCTTGGCCAGGTCAAAGAGCAAAACAGACATTGTGTCTGGCTGGTATTTGGGACATGGGAAAGGGACATCTAATTTCTTAAATAATGTCAACTTATACTGCTGTGCTTTTATTGGACAGACAAGTGTGAGGCTTTGAATACATCCAAACTGAAACTTCAAGAATGAACATCAATATTATTGGTTATTTTAACATATTTTAGAAGTTCTAACTAAAATGCAGTCCCAGTCATTGAAAACTGATGTTTAAAAGAAATAGTCTTATTCTAAACAAATATATATATAATATATATTTTGTTTATATTCTTAATAAGTTTTTGCATTTATATATGTATTTTGTTTATGTTTTGTATTATAATGCATCTACTCTGTATTAAAGATGAAGTAAAGTGATAATATTTTCATTGTGACATGACTCAAAAGTATGTTTAAATTTTGTGACGTTCTCTTGTCTCACTGATCCTTAGGTACCTAAAGATAATCTGCAAGAGGGTTTTCAGATTTCAGTTTTATTCATTTGCCAATATAACTGCTAGAAAATCATATTTAGAGTAACTTTTGACAAAATATCTCCTTTATTACAAAGTGAACAGATTTTGGGGGCAGTATCTATCCATTTATATTAATAAATATATTTCAGAATCTAATTTTTTCTGTGTACTTCTGAAACGAAAAATAAATGATCACAGTAGACTTAAAGGTACACGTGGCTGCTATTGTCCTAAATCTGTTTTTCATGATATGAAATCAGAAGCTTCAGTTTCTTTGAAAATCATTATAGACATGGACTACTGCATGAACTTTCATTTAAACTTCAAATTTAAGTTTCATCTACATATGGCTGAGATGCTGATTCACTTCCATTCAAATATTAAGTAACTTAATCCTTATCTGGCTGATGAGAATGCGAGAGTTGCCCATATGAAGCAGGAGAATAGGGTCTAGAGGCAAGAAAGGTAAGGCCAATTCACACTAAGTTCCCAGAATTGCATCAAAAGGAAAACCCCACCTCTCCATGACCAAGTGACAAAGCATGAATGCTACTTCCTCTACAACTCCCACCTGCTTCCACTGTATCACAAATGGAAAATGAAAAGTACCTCTGATTGGCCATGGGCCATTGGGCCATGCATGGGCCAATCTTTTGTATGTATAAGGTGCCAATCCATTTCAGTCTCTAATTGGCCAGAGTCAAACCTCCACTTCCGTCCCTCATTTACATAGGGAATAAGCAATGGGAAAACTTTAAAGGGTTCTTAAACCCCAGAAAATTTTGTAACCAAGCCTCTTGAGCTGCTTGCTTGGGCCCGCTCCGATACTGTAGAGTGAATTTTCATCTTATTTAACCTATGTTTCTGTTGCCTTTTGCTTCAATAAATCTATGCTTTTGTTGCTTGTTCGTACATGCTGTTCAATCCTTTGTTCAATGCACCAAGAGCCTAGATGACTCACACTCAGAATCCTTTGTAAAGTAACACATACTTTACAAACATATATGCTCATTTTAATTTTTAAAATAACTTTTTGAATAAAATAATGTATGTTCATACAGTGCTTAGTAAACTGTAAACTATTAGGTAATAAATGAGTAGTTGTTATTCTTATTAATCGTTTTCTACTCAAAGTCGATAATATCTGTTCTACAATAAGTTATTCAAATGTATTTTGTCTTTTGTCTTATTCAAATGTCAAATGCCTCTAGAATTTTTGATTTTAAGAAAAGGAAATGTTTTTCCTTTCCATCTTTATCAATGGAAAACATTTCAGTCAGTCTCAAAATGCAATTTTCGCAGATATTTTATTGGGCAGAGTACTTTTAAAAAGCTCTAAAAGAAGAAAGTGAAGATAATGGAAAACAATGTTTAGTATCAACATTGAATAGGCACAAAGAGCACTGTTGTAATTAGAGATCCTTAGATATGTAGCTAAAGAAAATATACCTCTGGGAGAAAATGTAACTGCTGTTACTATTTTCAAACAAATATGGGACTCAGAAGTAACTATTTCAGGGCCAATATTAAATATCTCACCATATTTCCATTATAAACCCTCCTTTTAGGAGTTTATAAGTGGGCCATAAAAACTCACTTCAGGCACTCTTTAGTATCCAAAAAAGCTATTATAGTCTCCTGGGAAAGTAATAAGCATATTTATAGAAGCTATATATAAAAATGTTGATATATTATATTTACCTATTTTTAAAAATGCACTTGTGACAACTAATCTCCTTTATCAATTTGCTGAATCATATTACCTTCTTCAGTTCCATTAACCTAAAAGGGAAAACTACAATTAAATTTAGTCTCAATTGTTTCTAACTATGATTAATCTGGTGTCCACAAAGTATCACTGCACTTCAGAATTTGCTTGCCGGCCTCTAAAAAGTCAAGAAAGGGGTAATAACTTTTAATGGAGTCAAGACATATTTATTTTTCTAAAGTTGACTTTTTTTGCTGTTATTGTTGAGATTTTTCTGTTGTAAACATTGTGTACAGTCAAAAACTCTGCTAATAAAGAATCAGAGACAATAAGAAATACATATGTTCTTTTTGATTATTTCTTTGGAATCAAAAAGACTTTAACACATGTACTTTTAATTTTGGCAAAAGCTTATGTGCTTTTTTTCACAGTTACTCACATACAGCAGCAGATAACACAAAAACATTCCAGGCTTTATTAATTTCAAATATCAAAAACTGTCTTGAGAAGAAAATACTTTTATATTATTTTATTTGATAGTGAAGTCTTAAGATTCTATTTCTCTCATAGGTTTTTGTTTGTTTGTTTTAGCAGTTAGCTGAAAAGTTTTCCCGGGCCGGGCGCGGTGGCTCACGCCTATAATCCCAGCACTTTGGGAGGCCAAGGCGGGTGGATCATGAGGTCAAGAGATCGAGGCCGTCCTGGTCAACAAGGTGAAACCCCGTCTCTACTAAAAATACAAAAATTAGCTGGGCATGGTGGCGCATGCCTGCAGTCCTAGCTACTTGGGAGGCTGAGGTAGAAGAATTGCTTGAACTCAGGAGGTGGAGGTTGCGGTGAGCCGAGATCGTGCCACTCCACTCCAGCCTGGGTAACAACAGTGAAACTCCATCTCAAAAAAAAAAGTTTTCCCATGAAAACATTTTAGTACTTAAACCTATGGTTGTTATGCATGAGACAGGTTCATTAAAAAGGTGGAAGGTAGAATAGTAAATAGATTTTTCACAATATAATGATTTATGATCATGATAGTAGTAATAATAAGAAATAACAATAGGAAGAATACAAACAGCATTCTTTTGGAGTACTTTCTACCTCACTGGTCTGCTGTTAAGTTCTTTACATACAATATTCCCCAAGTAAATCTATGAGATTAGTGCCTTGTTTTGCTAGGGAAACTACGTTCTAAAAAAACGAAATCACTAATGCAATGCTGTATAGCTAATTATTGGCAGTGCTGAGACCCAAATTACATTCTGAGGATGAAGCCTGTGTTAAATAATCAAGTTCTACCACTCTTTCTGCCTTAGAAGAAAACCAGTATGATTTGGTTAAAGTAGATGCTCTAATAAGAAGGAAATAGCTGACCCAAGTTATAGATGGAAAACTATAGAGAAGACAGCTGGATTGCTAGACAACAGTCAGAATAATATAGTATCACTATTATTAAAAAGTAATAATATATTTTTACCATCCTAGGAGCTAGTCTTTAGACTTACTACATACCATTGCTATTTAATTGTGAAGTGTAAGATTTAAAAAATGGCTCATCTTTAAAATAAATGTCAAAAAGGATAATGTTATTTACCTTTGAAATTAGCAATATTAATTACATGAAAACCAGTAAAATTGTCTGACACCTAAGAGGTTTCAAATGGTCTCCTATCATAGTTTTAGACTTTACAAATGGGTGTTCAAATATCATCTGGTTTATAATTAATACATAAAAGCCAGTGAATCTAGGTGCACATACATGTTTATTTAACTGTGTAATTATTAATTAGTGGTTCATAAAATGGGTTTGGATATATTTTGAGAGCCTTTGCAATAACTATACAACTTTTAACTCATGCAAAAGTGATTCAGTTTAAAGTTGGACTAAAATTCAGAACAGAATTTCTTTTAAACAGTTAACAGTGATAATAGATACTTCACACGATGATGACTGCATTAAAATCATTGACACCCATTTAACATTTATAACTGCTCTAACCCTTGAATTTGGCATATAACAATATATTGACTCTAAAACTCTTAATTGCTTTCTCATCAATCTATTTCTCCCCTATTATTTTCCTCTTTGTAAATGATAACTTGACTCTTATAGTTGCTCAGGCCCAAATCTTTATCATTTAGTTGTCTTCTACATCTCATGTTAAATCAACTAGCAAAACTTGAAACTCATTAATATGAACTTGAAAACGTACCCATAATCTAGCCATATTTCATCACTTTTACCACCATCACGTTAGTCCAACCAATATTACTCCCTGCCTGGTCTTGGGCAATAGGCTCCTAACTGGTTTCACCATTTAAATCCTCACAATCTAAGTGTTCCATTCAAAAACCACAACTGGTCCCTGTTCATCCAGCCAGATCCTGCCATTCAGTAAATCAAATCCTCATCACCGTCTCTGGGGCCATGTGTGGCCTCAACCTCTGCTCATTTCCAGTGCTCATTCTCCCTGCCCAGTTTTTTGTGCGTTTGTTTGTTTTCTTTCAATCACTCAGCTCTTGCTACATTGGTCTTTCCTTGAGGACATCCAATCTGGATCTGTTCTTGGGGCTTCATGCCCATTTTCCTCCCTGTTCAAAATACTCTTCCTCCAGATTTCCACCTGTCACATTTTTTTCATCTTTTTTTTTCAAGTCTGTGCTCAAATATCATTTAGCAAAAAGCCTTCTCTGACCACCCTATATAAAAAAGTTAGGTCTATTCCTCTCTGGAAGCTTAGTTATATTGATAATAACCATCACTTATATTCTAGGCATTCTGCTATATGTATTATATATGCTATTTCATAATCCTCAAGACACTACTGAGAGGTAAGTTTTATTATTTCTCTTAAGTAACTGAATAAAATTTAAATAACACACTAAAGGTATGGCTAAGGTTCAAACTGGGTGTCTGGATTCTTCAGTCCTTGTTCTCCATCAACTGCATGATCTCATTTGTGCTTCAAAACTCTCCCAATTTCATAAAAAGGGAATGTGAGGCTCAAGGGTTTGAGATACCCAGGATCACACACTAAGTAAGTGGTAGAACAGGGATTCAAATGTAGGTTGATCAATTCTGATGATTACTCCCCTGCATCACACTGCCTTCCTATGGACAAGGTCATGTCCCTATTGCCAATTGCCAGCCAAAGATGAGACATGTGTTCAATCTCCATTTTTCTGGGCTTTACTTTTGCTCACTTACCCAAGTCTCATTTGAATAAATACTTACTTTAGATCTATGACTTGGTTGATGTTGAAATATAAGAAAAGTACACATATGATGTAGAACATTAATAATACTGGCATTATCCCAGAAATGATAAAATTTAGGTTGGAAATTTATATGATTTCCATGGTTTTTTATTCTTTTGTTTGCTAATATTCTATCCTCTCAACAACGTACTGCTAAACTTTCCTTTGTTCAATGTCCAGTCTTGATTACTGAATTAAAATCCCTCTAAAATCATAAGTAGGACATATCTAAAATATACTTATCCATAATATAAAACATACACATTTAGAATCTTTGCAATGTACCATTACACCAAAGGCATAATAAAAATTCTCACTTGTCTGTATACTTAGTGAAAGAATAAGATCAATTACACCATATAGTTGCTTTACACAGAAATCAGCCTGTACATATTTAATTGAATTTACTAATTGTCACAGGTGAAAAAAAATGCCATTTTCATACTGAAATCAAATAAAATCCTGACAGAAAGGTCATAAATTTAAAATTTTATGCAAAGATACATCAAACTACTACTGGAACACCTATATCCAACATATAGAAACAATCAATACAAGCAATAATCTGATAGTCAGTATTAGACAGAAAGTGACTGAAATAGAACTTGATTACAAGAGCAATGTCTCCTGCTTTGAGAATAAACATTTCAGTTTTGTCTCAGCATTTATGTAACAGCAGGAGAGAGAAGACAAGTTATCTTGTGACAACATCCTGCAGTATGTCATTGACATTATCTTATAATTAGACTTGCATTAAAGATGATTAATAGTATTTTCTTTGGTGCCTAATCAGTGCAGTCTCATAGCATATACAAAAATGAGTATTTTAAATCACTTTAAGTCAGTTTTACAGTAGTAAAATAATTATGTTTCTTTTCCCTCAAAGCCATCTCAAACCAAATAATAGTATTTTCATTCCATTTTTGTTGGTTACAGTTTGGAAGAAAATGCCGCAAGTATTTAGATTGTTGAAATTCAAATTTTATCTAATTAACCTGAAACTCCTGTATGTTTTAATACAGATTTAAACCACTATTATGGCTATTGCTAATAGCTATGAATTAATAGAAAATGAAAGATTTACTTCTAAGAGAAAAATACCAAAACCTAGTTTCATGTGTAGTCAATTTAAAGTTTTATGAATTACCAGGCTAAGATTACCTACAGGCCTGAAAGACGCTGGCTCTGTCTACTATTGGAGATGCTGGCTCATTGCACTGCAAATTTGCTATTTATGTGTAAAAGATAAGATTGAATTTAGAAATCTGTAAATTAAGCTAAGTGATTTAAAGCCATGCAGTCTACATGTGAACCTAAGAAACCCTTAAACTTTACCTGTGAGGAAGTAGCCTTCATGTGTGCTTAGCCTACCATGGGAGATCAGCAAATGTTTGCTGAATGACTGCATGAATAGATGGAGTGGCCTCATAGCACAATAAAGCCGTGTACCACAATAGTTAGGAGGCACAGCTGGAAATAACAAGTCTATATAAAGTGACTAGACGAAAACAGCTCTACTCCTATCCTGCTACCTATCTGCTCTACTGGGATCTGAGCGATTTGTTGACAATGAAGTATCCTGGGCAACCATGCTAGAATTATGAGTTAATATTAGGCAAACTATTTAAGAGGCTAGACATACTGATGAACGCTATTGTGGGGCCTTGAGTTTAAAATTTGTTGAATTCGTGTACTTAGTTCCACTAACTCTGTATCATTAAGAAATTCTACTGGGGGCAGGTGTGGCAGCTCAAACCTGTAATCCAGGCACTTTGCGAGGCTGAGGCGGATTGATCACTAAAGGTCAGGAGTTCGAGACCAACCTGGCCAACATGAGGAAGCCCCATCTGTACTAAAAAAATACAAAAATTAGCCAGGCACAGTGACATGTGCCTATAATCCCCAGCTACTCAGGAGGCTGAGGCATGAGAATTGCTTGAACCCAGGAGGCAGAGGTTAGAGTGAGCCAAGATCATGACACTGCACTCCAGCCTGGACGACAGAGAGAACACTCTCCAAAAACACAAAGGGGAACACACACTGGGGCCTGTCAGGGAGTGGGGGTCCGGAGAACCTCAGGATAAATAGCTAATGCATGTGGGGCTTAATACCTAGGTGACAGGTTGATAGGTGCAGCAAACCACCATGTTTGTAAACCACATTTACCTGTGTAACAAACCAGCATGTCCTGAATAGGGGCAAAATGCTGCCAGTCTCTTTGCTAAAACATAACAAGAGTTACCTATGCTTCATTTCCCAATAAGTTCTTCATCTCCATATGAGACCACATCAGCCTGGATTTCATTGTCCATATCATTATCAGCATTTTGGTCAAAGCCATTCAACAAGTCTCTAGGGAGTTCCAAACTGTTCCACATTTTCCTATCTTCTGAGCCCTCCAAATTGTTCCAAACTCTGCTTGTTACCCAGTTCCAAAGTTGCTTCCACATTTCTGGGTATCTTTTCAGCAGTGTCCCACTCTCCTGGTACCAATTTACTGTATTAGTCCATTTTCTTGCTGCTGCTACAGACATACCTGAGAGACGGTAATTTACAAAAGAAAGAGGTTTCCTTATATTTCAACACGGCTGGGGAGGCCTCACAATCATGGCAGAAGGTGAAAGGCATGTCTCACAGTCTCACATGGCAGCAGACAAGAGAAGAGAGCTTGTGCAAAGAGCTCTCCATCAGAGCTCATGAGACTTATTCACTACCATGAGAACAACAAAGTAAAGAACTGCTCCCATGATTCAGTTACCTCCCACCAGATCCTTCCCACAACATGTGGGAATTCAAGATGAGATTTGGGCAGGGACACAGCCATACCATACCCATGATTTAGAACACATTTGGCCCTATAAAACTGTAGATTCAAGTCTACGATCATTTCTCAAAAGTTTTCTTAAATATCTTTCTATATGTTTATTTATTTAGAGACGGAGTCTTGCTCTGTCACCAAGGCTGGAGTGCAGTGTCATGATCTCAGCTCACTGCAACCTCCACCTCCTGGGTTCAAGAAATTCTCCTGCCTCAGCCTCCTGAGTAGCTAGGATTACAGGCACACACCACCACACCTGGTTTTTATATTTTTAGTAGAGACAGGGTTTCACCATGTTGGTCAGGCTGATCTCGAACTCTTGACCTCATGATCCACCCATATCAGTCTCCCAAAGTGCTGGGATTACAAGTGTGAGCCACTGCACCCGGTCTGTATGTTTTAAACTTTCCTAATTATGCAGTTTGTTTCTACCAGCATATGAATTTTTATTGACAGTTCATTTTTTAACTGGCAATCAGAAATAACAGGCAATTATTTAATGTCTATTGTATGCTAGACAGTGTTCTATACTTTATGTTTTATACCTTTTCCTGCCATATATATGTAAATGATATATAATTTTCTTTACAATCGTCTTCCAAAATTCTGTCATTTCCACTCATTTTGCCTACTTTATCAATTCTCTTCTCTGAGCCCCTTACTTCTCTCGTCAGTGACTTTTCACTGCTACTATTTTGAGTTTCACTTCTGTAACTGCTATATATTTACCTTTAACATCTTTCTTGGTCTCTCCTGGTTAGGGTTTTATCTTTGTGTCACTGTACATTCTGAGGTATTGAAATATTGCTTTGTTGTTTTGCATTGAGGTTCTTTGGGGCTATGAGGAAGTGAGAGGTTCATAAAATAAAACAGTATGATTTCCTTCAGCTCATAGCCATATTTTTCTTGTTGCTTTTCTCAGCCTGTTCTTTCCTCCCTTTCTTTTTCTCTTTTTGTTTTCCCACATCATATAGAGCCCAAACTGGTTCATTTTCTTCATTATTACTCTTAAATGAAGTGAGCACAACAAAAATTAAGAATGCTAAATGCAGACTATCAGAGATTTCCTCTAATTAATGGAAAGTTTCTTAGGATTAAAATAGGTGCACACGTGATTGTGTAAGTGGGTATGTTTTTACATTACATTGTATCCCCTTCTCCCTTTATCACTCACTGGTTCAGCTAATGGCAAGATTTGAGAACAAAAAAACCATGCTCACTGAGACGCTAGAAAAACAGGCTGAAAAGAACAGAGAACATTCCCCATTCCCCTATATTACTGAGGCCTCTCTGTAATATAAAAAATACAAATTTTTTTATCTTAACAAATGTCCTTTTTATATTTCTACATAAAAATTGGTGGGTTAATTACACAGGAATAGAATAATGTAGATATTTAATTATCTTAGAAATTAAACTCTGTAGCCAACGGTCCTCAGAGATTACTAAGCAGAGAAGGCATATTGAAAACAGAAAATTCTATTTTGAGAGAAGAATCAGACATATTTTTGTTACTGAGAAAATAATATTTATTTTCAGGGACTGAATGTTTGAGTCCCACCAAAATGTTAAAAGTAATCTCCAGTGTGATGGCGTTAGGAAATGAGGCCTTTGGGAGGCAGCTAGGTCTTGAGGATGGAGCCCTCATGAATGGGATTAGTGGTGCCAAAAGAAGAGGAGAGAACTTGCTCTCTCTTTCTCTTTTTTTTTTCTACCTTGTGAGGATACAAGGAGAAGATGTACATCTGTAAATCAGAAAAAGGGCCCTCACCAGAACCAAATGTCCAGACACCACGATCTTGGACTTCCAAGCCTCCAGAACTGTGAGTAATAAGGATTTGTTGTTTAAGCCACCCAATCTCTGGAAATTTAATACAGCACTCTAAGACATCTATGATCTCTTTTAGGTGCCTTTAGTCCTGGTAGTCACATGGAAGATAGACATATCTGCAGAGTCTGATCTCCTCTTCTCTCTGGGCCCTTTTCACTTTATTGTGGATGCACATGAAAATGTATTTTGGGGAAATTCCTTCAAGCATACTAGTTTTAACAAGTATTGGTGTGGCTTCATTTTGGAAATGACTGTTTTTTTCCGACTGTTTGCTCCTTCTAGACATTTTAGCTACATTCTTCCACAGAAAATTTGTTCAACTTGTTATTAAAGTACATAGTGCTTCTCTGTGGTCCATTTTGGGTCCTGGCAAGTGGCTGATGGCTTGCTTGCACTTTCACACACTGATGGCAACATTCAAAGAATAATGAAGTCAGACTGGACCAAGATACAGACCTTCAGATCATGCTATGGAATGGTCTTTTAAAAATATTTCATCAAAGTTCTTTGCCTTGAAAGACTAACAAAACTTGTTAGATTGTTAATTTTTGAAATCCATGTGACTTACATCTATATTTTTGTATGATTAAAATATTTCACTGACTTTTGAGATATAAGTCACAATCTGCCAATGTATCATCATTTTCAATGACGTCTGGATCCAAATTCATGGTTGGTTCACATGAGAAGCTGGTCCATTAATTTTATCCAGGAAAAAGTTATTGAAAGCTACATATATGGTTTTAAGAATTAAAACTTCAGATTTCTATGACTAATAATTTACAGAATCCTCCATGCCAAGTTTCCTACACATTGATTCGGTAAATATTTATTAAATTATGTTCAGTGCTGAGATGCCACTAAAGTGTCATTTTAGATGAATACAATTTAAATTGATTTATTGGTTGAATATCTGTTGTATATTTGGGTAAACTGTCCAAATGACCTCATTCAGATATCCACGTTTTATATACATTATTACTTTTACATTTCTGAGTAATTTCATTGGCACATTTTGATGTGTCACAGAAGCTCTTTATGATTTGGTGAAAATAATATTTACTTCAATATTTATACCATAGCATAGCTATTTTAGAATCTACCTTTACTATCTAATTATAACCACCCTGCCAACAAATCTACCTCTAGATATATTCTCAGTTCTGCACAGACATATCTACCTAGAAGAGTCTACCTCAGACAGGAATCTCCCTCTGAAGTATCGTTTTCCTGTGGTCTATCTTGTTGCCTTCTTGTTTTGATCTTTCAGGCGATGTGACTCTCCTAGCTATAGTTGCATTCCTGGGTCTCTGACCAGCTCCCAACATAAAAAGGCCTCTTCTCCCTTGTGTTGCCTCTTGGTTTTCTCTTTCATTGTTATGTGTATAAGCCTTCCTTCTGCATGACTGATTCACTCTCTTCGCTGATCTCCTGTTTTGGAAGCTGGACTCATCATGACTGCTTACCTGACCCCTGAACCATCACCTGTTCTGCAGTGTAACTTTCAACACCTTTTAGCGTTCCTTAAACCTCACAACTTTATCTACTGAGACTGTGATACAACTTTAAACTATGATATTAAAGCTTGTAATATTCATTTGAAACAGGTATTTTTTCTGCTTTTTTAAGTGAAAAGTTGAATATTAGCAACTTAATTGGATCAACCTAATATTAAGTGAAGACATAAACTGTGCTGCTGAAAATGTTCAGAAATTCAAACTACTCTGCTTCAGAGCTCTGACACCATGTCATGAACCAAAGAAACAATTTGGTAGCTCTTACATAACAGACTTTCTAAATATCATGAAACAACATTGTTTACTTTTTAAAGGCAATACTCTATGTACCTTAATGAATAAGCTTTATCTATAAAAAGTATTTTTTAAACTATATTTTATTGTGGTAAGTCATTAGCAAATTTTCTGAGAATATTTTAACTAGTTTTACACTAAATCCAATAATCAAGTTATATCTATATTGCTATAGAACTAATACAGTCATAAGAAAAATGTACATATTAATTCATATGAGATTTTTCATAAAAATTATATTAAAGAAAAATAACCCTTCATATGTAATAATGGGAAAGCCACATGGATTTATACTGCAGTTACAGTATAAGAGATCATGTCCTTATTACACTCTTCACATCTATGTTTACATGTGTTATTTATAAATGTACATTTTATAATGTCTTGACATTTGTTCACTGTGAAAGATTATGCCAGGTATGTTTCAGTGGAAAATGAAAGTGGCTACCCAGAAATGTAAAAACAATGATATCTCTTCTCCTAATATTTATATTTTTATTTCTGTTGATAAAATAGACTTCAGTGTGGTAGCATCTATACAGGAAAAATTCCTGATTTACAAAATCCCATGCAAACAATTATTGGTTTCTCACTGCAAAGTATAGAAGTTGCTACCGTCCAATCAGAAATACTTCCCTTTGTAACTTTCTGTACTTCCTGTTGCCGTACCATCCCTGTAAAGGGATTTTTTTTTAACCTTGAGTAAGAATTGAGTAATTTGCCGAATAGGCAATAATGAGGAGCAGACATAACCCTTTTAAGAGCCATGTACTCAAGCCCCATCACCACTCCCTCCATGCAAAACAGTGAGCTGTAAACACCATCCACATCTGTAGCACTTTTCCAAATGTCTTTAGTCTTTCAGGGTATACTCCTAAATTAATTTCAGCTCAAACTACTTTTAGCTCTTCACTCTGTTTCTCATTTGTTATTTTATTTCTACTTCCTCAGATTTAGTTCTCCCTCTCTAAATAGTAACTGTCAGTTACTCTTCATGGCCTCTGGCTTGAATTGTAGGCACTAGATTTTCTTGCTTGCAACTACATTTTAAAATTTATAGACAGAAATTGATCTCTAAGAGTTGATCCATCACACATAATCCGAAAAAGGAGAACAATTTGACATGTGGTTTCCATGTTGGCCTTCATTCTCTGCCTTAGTTTAGGTTGCTTTAGCTTTATTTCAATTTTTATCTCCTCGATTTCCCTCATTTCATGCATCTCTCTCTTTCCCTGGTCTGTTTTTCTGCTATTTAAGTGCTCCAGAACCTTTTTTCTAAATTTCAAATAACACACTCCAAAAGTATCACCTGAGATGAATGAGGAAATATGAAGGCCTAGAAACCTAGGGAAGAAAATCAAATGCAATGAATGGAAGGAATTATAATAAACACACATGGCAAGAGCACGGTGGAGTGGATGCTTTGGTGATATTCCCAGATCCCCTGCCTTAAATACTAAAGTATTCATTCTTTCTAGCTGCTGTAAATGCTGACAACAGACAACAGTTGGGCACGGGGAGCCTCCTTGTCTGAGTTCACAGATGCTCCCAGGGAGCAAGTCACATCTATTGACTGGCTAGCAGGAAGATAAAAGACTTGCTTCCTTTGCTTCAAGGATTACTGTCAATAGTCATTCCGATTCTAGAGCTCCCCATGGGATTAGCTGATGCCTTTTTTGAGACTTCATTGCAATTCAACTCTTCTCAATCCAATTTCCTCCACTGCTTTACTAGTATTGATCTCAATAAAATTCTTGCATGCAAATTTTGATATCAGAGTCTTTTATCCAATAAACCTGACCTGAAACAATAGGCTATGGGGTCAGAGAGATCTGGGTTTGAATCCAGTTGTACTTTTACTTGCTAGTTGTGTGACTTTGGGGTTTATTATCTCTATAGGCAAAAAAGGGCAATAGAAGGCACAAGTATTCTATGGTAGTGACATACCTGAAGTTGTACAACATATTTCCCTGAAAAAAAAAAAAAGCCACTACGTAAGTGAAAGAACAAATCATATATTTAAAGCAGTGACTCTTTGCAGAGTAGACACTTAATAATTTTTGTTTCCCCCCTTTTAACTTTGGAGAGATTGAGGAAAATAGGAAGGCAATCTAGCAAAATAGTTAATTAAGAATCTAGTAAAGGTAGAATGTCTCTTACCTAAAACGTTTGGGACTAGAAGCATTTTGAATTTTGTATTTTTTTCCTGCTTTTGGAATATTTACATACACATGATGACATATCTCAACCCATGATATGTCTAAACATGAAATTAATTTATATTTTATATGCACCTTACGCCCATACCCTGAAGGTAATTTTATAAAATATATAACGATTTTGTGCATGCAACAAAGTCTTGACTGTATTTTGGCTATGACTCATCACATGAGGTTAGGTGTGGAAATTACTACCTGTGGAGTTATACCAGTGCTCAAAAATTTTTGCATTTTGGAACATTGAGGATCTTAGAGTTTAAGATTACGGATGGTCAAGCTGTTTCAATTTTGGAGTATAAGATAGTTATCTTAGAATCAAAGATATTTTAAGTTACTTTAATTGGATGAAAACAAATTAAGATAGACAAGTAAACAGTTAGCCACTGCTGAATTATCTTTATTTTGACTTGAACATACTAAGCCCTTTGTGTTAGGCAGAAAGTCCTTCTCTGTCCCCAAGATGTCCATGTCTAATCCCTACAACCTATAAAATATGTTTCCTCATATAGTAAAGTGGGCGTTGAAGACATGATTAAATCTTAGTAGTTTGATAAGGGGAGATTATTCTGCATTTTCTAGGTGAGCCAAAAATAATCACAAGAGTCCTCAGAAATGAGAGGCAGAAAAGAATTAGAGGGAGATGTGACTACAAAAGAAGTTAGAACGATTCAATGTGAGATGAGTTCAGCCTGTCATTGCTGGCTTTGCAGATAGAAGAAAAGGAGCCATGCTGGAAAAGACACAAAAGTAGCTCCTCCCATAAAGCCCCAGAAAGGAAAGGAGCTCTGGTGGGTACCTTGATTCTTCTTTGGTAAGCCCTATGTTGAATATCTGATCTATAGAACTGTAAGATAATACATTTAACAAATGTGTATGTTGTTTTAAGCCACTAAATATGCGTTGATTTGTTAGAGCAGAAAGAGAAAAATGAGTACACTTTTCGGGCCTCATGGAAAGGTTCCCAACCAGTAGGCCCTGTCTAGGGACAAAAGAGCCTCAACCACATGGAAAGAAAAGGGACCAAGATTAGGAAACCAGTAAAACATGACATTAATAATTGAAATAAAATATATTTGGCACATACCAATGGTTGATTGTACATTTATAACATGTTTCTTTCACATTAAGCTTGTTTCGCCGGTTCCATCTCTTGACCTTCTAAGATGTACCTTCTCTTCCTCATCTCCTTTCAAATGCATACATAACCAGAATAATGATGTGTTTCTCATCACATTATGGGAAAAAATTTTTGCAGTTTACACATCTGACAAAGGGTTGATATCCAGAATTTACAAATAACTAAAACAGATTTACAAGAAAAAAACAAACAAGCCCATTCAAAAGAGGGCGAAGGATATGAACAGACACTTTACAAAAGAAGACATACATGAGGCCAACAAACATATGAAAAAATGCTCATCATTGCTGGTCATTAAAGAAATGCAAATCAAAACTACATTGAGATACCATCTCACGCCAGTTAGAATGGCAATCATTAAAAAATCTGGAGACAATAGATGCTGGAGAGGATGTGGAGAAATAGGAACACTTCTACACTGTTAGTGGGAGTGTAAATTAGTTCAACCATTGTGGAAGACAGTGAGGTGATTCCTCAAGGACCTAGAAATCGAAATTCCATTTGACCCAGCAATCCCATTACTGGTTATATATCCAAAGGAGTATATATCGTTCTGCTATAAGGACACATGCACACGAATGTTCATTGCAGCACAGTTTACAATAGCAAAGACCTGGAACCACCCCAAATGCCCATCAATGATAGACTGGACAGGGAAAATGTGGTACATATACACCATGGAATATTATGCAGCCATCAGAAACGATGAATTCGTGTCCTTCGTAGGGACATGGATGAACCTGGAATCCATCATTCTCAGCAAACTGACACAAGAACACAAAATCAAACACTGCATGTTCTCACTCATAGGCAGGTGATGAACAATAAGAACACATGGACATAGGGAGGGGAGCACTACACACTGGGGTCTGTTGGGGGGGAAATAGGGGAGGGACAGTGGGAGGTGGGGAGTTGGGGAGAGATAGCATAGGAAGAAATGCCAGATATAGGTGAAGGGGAGGAAAGCAGCAAATCACACTGCCACGTGTGTACCTATGCAACAATCTTGC
>CAUYLG010027738.1:0-22500 GCA_963573385.1 Cacajao melanocephalus | reverse complement strand
GGTTGGTTTTAAGTCTTTGCTATTGTAAACAGTTACTCTAAGTTACAGGTCTACGAGAATTCTTTAACATCATGGAACAGTTTTGAATTCTCGTAGACCATGAACTTAGATTCACTACGTGTAAATTTCTAAAAGTGCAATTGCTGGCTCAGAGGTAAATACACAGTAATTTTGTCACATAATGACAAATTACCCTTTTTTAACAGCTGTAACCAAATTGCATTCCCATTAACAGTGTATGAGAATGCCTGTTATCACAGCCTTGTGGTGCAGAGTGTATTACCTGCACCACAAGGTGGTTTTTGAGATTCCAATAGTTGAGAAAAGGATCTCAGTGTAGTTTACTTGGCCCTGAATTAGTATGAGTAAACTTGAACATCTTCTCATATGTTTGAGGCCATTTTTATATCATTTTATATATTTTTTTGTGAATTGTTTAGATTTTATTTTGCTTTTTACCCACTCAGTTTTTAGGAGTTCTTTCATATTAGTTCTGACACCCCTTTACCCATTTTATATGTTGCAATTATTTGCTCAGTTTGTCATTTGCCTTTTTATTTTGCTTATGGTGGCATTTTTGCTATGCAAAAGTCTTTGAAAATGTAATTACATTTAACAAACTTTTCTTAACATATACTATGAAATCTAATTAAACAGTCTCTTTTACTCTCATATTTTCTCCCTTAATTCTTATATGTTTTTTATATATATTTTTGTATATAGTATGAGGTATAAATTTAACTTTTCATTTTTCAAACGGACATCCAGTTATCTGAGGTCCATGGATTTAAAAATTCACTTTTCCTGTAGTGATCTCAAGTGCTAGTTTTACCATATACTCAATTTCCATATTCTGAACTATCCTATTTCATTTAACTGTTTATTCATGTGTTATTACCAAACATTTTAAATTATAGAGACTTTATAGTCTTTTTAAATATCTAGTAGAATTGCTTCCTTCATTCCTTATCATTTTAAGAATTTCCTAGCTATTCCTGCTTATTTATTTTCCTGTGTGGGTTTTAGTACCAACTTATGAAGCTGAACTAAAAACCTTACTAATATACATGTATATTTAAGGTGATACACATTTTTTCTGATTATAACTTTAAAGATGTCCAATTAGATTTTGCCAGAGTGGAGAAAGTGAGGGAGGTGACTGTGGCTGTAAAAGGTCAGAACAAGGGATTCTAGTGATGGAGCCATTCTGTGTCTTGAACATGATGAACATGTAAATCTACACATATGATCAAACCTATACATGTGAAAAAATTATTTTAGCTATTTTATTTTTCAGAACACGTATCATTTATATATTATTCTCTTACTCATACTACAACTTTTGTTTTAGTTCTTACAATTAAGGATATTAAATGTATCCTTTTTACTGTAAAATATTATTTGGCTCATGAATATTTTTTGCAGACTTCATTTTTTAGAAGAGTTTTAGGTTCACAGCAAAATATAGAGGAAAATACAGAGATTTTCTATATAGCCCCTGCCCCACACATACATAGCTTCCCCCATTGTCAATATTCCCCACCAGAGTGGTAAATTTGTTACAGTTGATGAATCTATATTGACATATAATAATTACCCAAAGTCCATAGTTTACACAGGGTTCACTATTGGTGCTATGCATTCAATGAGTTTGAACAAATGACATGTATCTGTCATTGCGGTACAACACGGAGTCTTTTCACTGCCCTAAAATACCTCCGTGCTCCATCTATTCATCCCCCCTTCCAAAAATGCCAGAAATCACTAATTTTTTTAGTGTTTCTACAGTTTTGCCTTTCCCAGGACATCATATAGTTAGAATCATACAGTATGTACCCTTTTCAGATTGGCTCATTTCATTAGAAATATATATTTAATGTTTCTCCATGTCTTTTCATGGCATGATAGCTCATTTCTTTTTAGTTCTTAATAATACCCCATTGTCTAGAAGTAACACAGTTTATTTATCCATTCACCTACTGAAGAACGTCTGGGTTGCTTCCAAGTTTTGGCAATTTTGAATAAAGCTGCGGTAAACATCTAGGTGCAGGTTTTTGCGTGAATATAAGCTTTCACCTTCGTTAAGTAAATACCAAGGAGCATGATTGCTGGATCATATGGTAAGATTATGTTTAGTTTTGTAAGAAATCACTAAACTGTATTTCAAAGTGGTTGGTATATTTTACATTCCCAGCAGTAATAAATGAGAACTCCTGTTGCTCCACATTCTTGTCAGCATTTGGTATGACCAGTGTTTCAGATCATGGCCATTTTAATTGATGTGTATTATCTCACTGTTATTTCAATTTGCATTTCCCTGTTGAAATATGATGTGGAGCATCTTTTCACATGCTTTGCCATCTGTAGGACTTTGGTGAAGTGTCTATAGCTCAAATATGTTAAAGATTTTTTTCTACAGCCTTAATACATGAAATAAATCTTGGTTAAATATAGAATCCTTGATTTCTTAATATTTAGTTTCTGGAACTTGCATAATTTTGTTTGACTTTGTTCACATAACTATATATTTCTGAAGTCTATTTATATTGCCACAGGTAGTAATTCACTTTATCAAATGATGTTGTTATATTTTCTGAATATGCCATGTATTATTTTGTTGATGGACAATCAACTGATTTTTAGTTTTGAACTAGTATGAATAATGCTTCCTAGTGTAATTTTGTACATGTCTCTTGGTACCTATGTTTATACATTTTTTGCTGTACATATGGAGTGCAACTGCTTTGCCACAAAGTATGTATATGTTCAGTTTCAGGAAATGTGAAAAACTATGTTACAAAGTGGTTACACCTATTTATGACAGACAAAAGCAGCATATATGAATTCCCTTTGCTTACATCCTCATCAACACTTGCTTTTTAATTTTCAACTTTTTCATGGGTAGCCATTGGTATCTCATGCCATTTCAATATGTATTTTTCTAATTAGTAATGAAAGCACTTGTTACGTATTTATTAATCAGTCTTGTTTTTTGTGCAGGATCTGTTAAAACCTCTGGTGTTTATTAGGTTGTCTTTTTGCTATGTTTAAGGTGACATGAAAATAACTTTTTGTATATCATAAAAACAAGCTTTTTTTGAGTGGCATATATTTTTAAATAACTCCACTTATCCTGTGGCTAGCTTTTAGACACTGTAGTGAGTCTGATATACAGCAATTCATAGTAGGGCTTCTTTTAGAATACCTTTTCCTACTAAAGTAATAAAGATATTACATATTATTCTCTAGAATTTTTATTGTTTTATTGTTTTGCCTTTAACATTTAGCTCTATGATCAGTTTGAACTGATTTTTGATATGGTTGAGTGGTCAAAATTTATTTTGTTTTCTTAGATATCTGAATATCCTGGAATGATTTGTTGAAAAACTGTCCATTATTCAATGCTTTGTGTGCTACCTTTTGTTACTGAGATGTCAGGGATTTGGTCTTTTGTTATTGAGATGTCAGGGATTTGGTCTAAGTCCCCTTGCTTGCCACACAGAAAGCCAATCACTGAGACAAAGAGCAAAGAAGGCTTTAATTGGGTGCTGCAGCTAAGGAGATGGGAGATCAGTCTCAAATCCATCTCCCTGACAACCTAAAATCAGGGGTTTATATAGCAGGGAAGAAATGTAAGTACATGCAGGAAAACAGCAGTTAGAGAGGTGTAAGCTAGAAGAGTTGGTCAACTGGAAGCAAGTGGTCATTTATGATAGGTGAGGAGTCTAGCATCTTATTGTCCAAATGCAGTAATCTTGTAAATTTCAGTTCCTTGATAGTATCTGGGGAGCCCCATGGTTAGTTTCCTGAGAAAGGAACTCAGATAAGACTAATGTAACTTTCTCAACTTTTAAGAATGCAGGCGATCAATTTCTATGTTTATTTTTAAAAAACCATAAACATCAGTTTTATAGGAAAATTAGGCCAGTTTCACTTTGACATAAATCAAATGAACATGTGTATTAGGGTTCTCAAAACACACACACACACACACACACACACACACACACACACACACACAGAAGGAACTGGATATAAATAGCAGATTAATTATGAGAATTGGTCATGTGACTATAAAGTCTCAGAAGTCGCGTGAGGTGCTTTCTGCAAGCTAAAGAACCAGGGGAGCTGGTAGTACAATTTAAGGTGACTCCAAAGGCCTGAGAACCAGGAAGGTGACACTGGTGTAACATCCTGGAGTTCAAAGGTGTGAGGACATTGAACTCTGATGTCTGAGGGCAGGAGAAGATGAATGTCCCAGCTCTAAAAAAGAAAGGATTTGGCCAGACGTGGTGGCTCATGCCTCTAATTTCAGCACTTTGGGAGGCTGAGGTGGGCAGATTATGAGATCAGGAGATCAAGACCATTCTGGACAACATGGTAAAACCTCATCTCTACTAAAAATACAAAAAAAATTAGCCAGCTATGTTGGCATGCACCTGTAATCCCAGCTACTTGGGATGCTGAGGCAGGAGAATCACTTGAACACAGGAGGTGGAGATTGCAGTGAGCTGAGATCAAATCTCTGCACTCCAGCCTGGCAACAGAGTAAGACTCCATCTCAAAAAAAAAAAATTGGATTTGTTCTTTCTCTACCTTTTTTGGGGTGATGATGAGACTGGATGATGCTCATCCACTTTGGTAAGAATGGATTATCTTTGCTCAGTCTATCACGTCAAATGCTAATCTCTTCTGGAACCACTCTTGTAGCCACATCCAGAAATAATATTTTAACAGCTAACTTGGCATCCCTTAATCCCATCAAGTTGACATGTAAAATTAGCCTTCACACCATATATGGGCAACTCTCTTTGTGTAACCTCTATTTTTCTATTTTTTATCCTTGCAACACTATTATACTAGAACAGAGAGAAAAGCTATTATGTACAAAATGCAAAGTGGTAATTAGCATTTAAACAAATTTTTAGATGTACTTATTATAACATATACAACCTTGTTAATACATAAATAAAGAAAATCAAATTCTAAGTAATTTCCTACAATAAACCTCTGGCATATTCATTCAGTTAAAAAATACTGTAAAGCCAAATCTCCAATCCTGGAACAAAGTCAAGTTGGTCAAGAGGTGTTAAATTGTGTGTGTTTGTGTGTATATAATTTAATACTATTTTGTTTAAAATTTTTTTATCCATGCTGTTGGTAAAATTTGCCTGTAATTGTCCTTTCTCTAATGTCAGTGTCTCAATTAAATTGGCCTTGTTAAATGACCTGAAAATATTGCTTTTTAAATTTATTCTCTGGAAGGTTGATGTCATATCTTTATTTGGAATAGTTATCTGGTGAGATTATTTTGACTTTTTTGGAGGGTAGATGACTCACAGAGTACTGACTAAAAGACAGTAAACTATAGAAGACTGCTAAATGATATATAGATACTATATATCTATCTATATACTATAGATACTATAGATATCTATGGATATTTATTATAGATATAGATATAGCATAGATACTATATATCATTTGTATAAACCCCAATAACAAGCACATGGAAGCAATACACAATTTTGGGGCAGATAATGTGGTAAAAACATACCTATGTCTTAAAAGGAGAGTATTTAAAAAATCAAGATTCTGCTTACCTTGGAGGTGGTGTTAAGGGACAGGAAAGAATACCCAGGAAGGTGCAATATTCTAGATATCGAAATATTCCAGAATTCCTTTAATTGTTAGCTTTATAACTTATATATGTATTGCTTGTATCCTTTGGTCTGTAGCAAATATTACATAATAAACATTTGAGAATAAGGATGTATTCATAAGAAATATTTATCTCATCTTAGATGCCTGAAAATTCTTTAAAAAAAGAAAAAACCACTATAATTGATAGTGGAAGATGTCTAGGAAGATAGGGCTGAGTACCCAGTGAAACCCTACCTCCAAGCTGAAGACAGTTTAAAGCCTGAAAGCCAAGCTACAGGTTAAATCCTCAGACCCGACTGAGAACTTGTCTTGTTTGGCATGCTTTCCTCTGATTGATTCTCATCCTTCACCTATTTTACATATACCTATCCATTCCTAATTGATTTTCTATGCTGTCATGCCCACCTTTGAGTGGTGTCTTTCCCTTAACTTTTTTTGCATATTCACAAATCAATCAGCATATACTCCCCATCCTGTGCCTGTAAAGACTCCAGATGTAATCAGTAGAGGAGATTATCTGACTTTGGGAGGAGACAACCTGACTTTGGGAAAGAGACAACTTGACTTTGGGGAAGATTACCTGCCCTTCCTATCCCCTCTCCAGCTCCTCTCTCTGCTAAGAGCTCACGTGTTCCCTCCTACAAGCGGTTGAGTGTGGCGGGCCAAGCAGAGGGCGAGCCCCTGCCATGAGTCTGGCAAAACGGCCCAGGAAAAATCTTGCATCAAAATTACTGATTTTTTTTTCCCAAAAATTGTTGATGTTAAGGATTCTGGTCAAATGAAATCAAACCTCCAGGTGGATCTTCTGTTCAGAAAATAAAGCACATTACATTTGTATACCCTAAAGTTGTCTGTGATTTTCATATCTGCTACAATTGTATAATAGGTGTTTAGTAAATATTTGCTTAATCACTAAAGTAGTTAAGTCCTGATGAGCAGCACATTAGGTGGAAACCATGGTCTTAAATAGTGGTTAACCAACCTCTGACCTGCATGAAAAGGGGTTTTAATTAACAAAACAGAAATGTGAAAACTTTTGCTGGAGGAACAGAAATTTATTTTATACAAGTCTATGAAAGCTTTAAAATGCCCTTGCAATAAGCAAACTAAGGTCTTTGAAATATCCAGGGAAAGGAACTCATCTGACTGTGAGAAAATTAGAATAATTCTAGCATAGAATGGCTTCTAGTGACTTATTAAGCATTTTCCTCTTGATTTAAAAGATCAGCCAAATGCTAAAGTGCCTAATGGACCTTGGCCCAGCTTCTTAAAATTGCTAATGATTGATAGCCACCAGCAAAATAACAATATAGATATGACAGCATTAAAATGAAGGCTGAAAAATCATATCTTCAAAGAATGGAGATAAATGACAAACATTTTCAGAGATACTATTTACATAACTATCTCTGAAGTTAAATGAAAAATTGTTTTATTGACTTACTGGGACGTAATGGTATAAATAAGCAAAATATGCAAGATTTTGGGTAACCCACCAGGAGATCAACTGTGGAAACAACTGCCTGCATATGTGAACCATAAGAAGATATTCTTGTAGTGCTGTTCTTCACAGATACAGGTCCTCAGGAAAAAATTACAAAAACTGTAATTTAAATGAACAACTTTTATGGTTTTATCCCTCCATTTGGGGAATCAAAGAAGAACATAAGTTGCAGAATGAGAGCTTTTACTAAATCTAGGCTGGATGTGGTAGCCACGTCTACTAATAACTCCTCTACTTACTACAGTGACTGTCTTTGAGAAAATCTAATTACTTATTTAACTGCAATTTATAATTATCTATAGAATAGCAGTGCAATTCTGCTCTTACTTCTGTGAGTTGCAATGATCAAATGGAACACATACACACAAACACACAAAATCTACACAGTTGTAAAGATCAGATTGAATATATCTTATAATTCATATATAAGTATTATACAGGTAAACTATTATATAATTACATGTAGTTATATACTATTCTATAATATACTATAGAGAATATAGTATTAATAATAGTCGTGGAAGGGGCATATATGACACATTAAACAGAATAACAAGAATGATTATTCATTAAAATTTTGGATAAGCTATTATTGAGTCATGGTTGCCTACTATCATACTTTACCTTAGGAGAGTGTAAAATATTTTCAGCAAATACTGTAGTGTAGTTTAGAAATACTAAAGTTTGGTAGACACATCTTTAGACAGATAATTTGGACAGTTAATGTTAAGCTCAAGCACTGTGTTCCTTTGACGCTCTTTGCCTCTTTGCTTAATAACTTCTGGAAAGCAGAATTTTGAAAAGGATCCAACTATTCTTATCAAGTAGAAGTGGGTTATCATTTATTACTTTAATTTGTATACTAATGCTCTTTTTTAAAAATATATAGAACAAGTCCATAGATTAGTCTTTATAGTCCATACAATACAGAGAAGTTTTCTATTCAGAAACATTATCTAGACAGCGTACTAGAACTAATTAGCTAACTATACTATTTTGACATGAGGCCCATCAGTCTAACTTTTGAGTTCTATTTATCTCAAACTTAGTAAAGATTTTGTCAAGAAGGGCAATATTGGCCCATGTTTCTACCTTGGCCCATAAAAACAGAAGCACTATGTGAGGTGTACCTACTCTTTCACTTCTTGTTCATTTGTAGTAAGAGGATGAAAGTGGGATTTGTCCTTTAGAGGCAAACAAGTCACTCTCAACCATGTGGCTAAGTCGATTCAGGACAAAATTTGTAAACTTGACTACACTACATTTATGGATAAAATAGAAGGTCTTATTTAGGCTTTAAAACTAAGTTTTATACCTTAGAACAGTCTTTACCTGAGTTCTTCATTGGGATTATAAGATGCTTTACTGGCTACTATGTACTTAGTAAATTGTTTTTCCTCGGGTATTGGGGTATATGCATGTGTTTGTATGTGTGATACCGTGTGTGTGACTGTGTTTCTTAGTTGGGAAGCTCAAAGAGAAAAACAGTGTTTGACACGACATAGATTTCAAAGCTAAAAACCTGAAATCTTATCAAATTTGATTTTTATATAAAATTAATGCAGTTCCAAAGAATGGGCATTTTTATTCAGGAGCCAATTATCCATACCAAGTCGCCATAATTGCACATTATAGTTTTCGATATAATATTTTGTTTAGCTTAAAAGATAAAATTTTAATTATATTTACTTTATAGAAGCCAAGTTTACATATTAAGGACTATGTTTTGACTGTTATGTATCTTGAAAGTTGAGTAAGACATAACCATTTAAGAGAGTCTTGATATCACTGCAACACTGAGGTAATACTGTGCATCTGGTCTTGACTCTGGTATCTCAGTTTAGTCACCAATTCACATTTCTCTTTCTTGGAAAAGAAAAAAAAATGTCCATATTATTTGGCTAAAGATATATCATAAGGTTTTAGGGTTAAATACGTTAAGTTTCAATTATTTCTCTGCCACACACATATCTGGGTTAGCTAGTTCATTTAATAACTTTGGTCTTCATTTTCTTTCTATAAAAAGGAGAGTCTTCACAAAACACAATCCCCTTGAAATTCTAATGTTAAATATTCTGAAGAACAGAAGCATTTTGTAATGTGGTTAGTAGAAAATAAACTTATGTGAATGTATTTGTTGACAAAAATCTGACCTCAACTGATACACTATTGTAATCTTTACCTGTGCCACTTTGTATTAATACGCAAACATTTCACTGCAGAAATAGTGATGTGTTTTGTTAGGTGGTTGTGCTCCACATCCTGCTCATACATAACAGGATGTTACATAGTATACATAGTGTTACATAGTATATGGCATAGGCTCTTGCATTACTTTTCTAAGATCCCTCAAACTCTCAATCTCAAGACACATCTGGCCCCAACTTGTAGATATTGTGTATCTATAGTGCATTCCCTGTCAATGTTAATATAAGAATTATACATTAACAGAGTCAAGTGCTTAGCATAACTGTCAGGATACTCTGAAATAGGCTGTCATTGAGGCCATAAGGAGAAAAGGTTCAGAACTCCAGGTCCCTGGTTGCTGGCAGAGCACACCAGACACCCTGGCTGCTTACCTTCCATCTACGTGTTCTACTCACATGTACTTCAGTTTTTTTTTTTAATGAATTCTCCACACTGTAGCTAAAATTATCCTTTGAAAGACAAGTTTAATATTCCCTCTCCTGTTTACAAGCCTTCAAAGGCTTCCCATTGATATCATAGTAAACATTAAAACACTTATTATGAGTTATAATGACTATGCAAGGTCTTTCTCTCCAGTGCTGGGTGCAATCCTCCTCTGCTTGCTCATGAAATATCGGCCCTTCAGACTCTTAGAAATACCTTGATCCCTACAATCACAAACTCTGGCACAAGGCTGTTCCCTGGGGTTTGAAAGGCTGTTACCATTCTTCTCAGCTGAGTTAATCTCTACTCATTCTTCAAAGTTAGCTCAAGTATCACTATCTGAGGCAGGCCCTCCAAAACTCTTCTATCATCAAACTTAGCCAAAGCTCCCATCAAAACTGTTATAACATGATAGCTCTATTCTTTATAGCTCTTCTCAAAGTCACAATTTCACATTTGTGTAAAGAGTTGATTTTTATTTCATCTAGTAGACTGTGATGTCCTTAAAGTTAGTGTCTTTTCTTATTGTCATTTTTTAACATGTACCTTTATTCTATTTTATACATGTATTGAATAAATGAGAGTCTCTTTGTTTCAAAAAATATATTTTGCTCTATATTTGTTCGTATTGATTTGTATTTATACTTGACACATAATTGCACATATTTATGGGACACAGTGTGATGTTTCAATGCATGATCAAATCAGGGTAATTACCATACCTATCACTTTAAACACTTACCATTTCTTTGTGGTGGTAACATTCAAAATCTCTTCTAGCTATCTTGAAATATGCACTACACTGAAATATGCACATTGCTATAATCATCCTACTGTGTAAAGAACATCAGAACTTATTCTTTTTGTCTAAATGTAACTGTACGCATTAAACAGCGTCTCTCAGTACCCCCTTCCTCCCTACTCTACTCAGCTTCTGATAACCACTGTTCTACTCCCTACTTCTATGAAATCAACTTTTTTCAATTCTACATATGCGTGAGATCATTCAGTGTTTATTTGTGCCAGGCTTATTTTAGTTAACATAATATTTTCCAGGTTCATCCATGTTACCACAAATGACAGGTTTTCATTCTGCTTTATAGCCAAATAGTATTTCACTGTGTATTTATTTGACATTTTCTTTATTAATTTATCTGTAGATAGACACTTAGGTTTATTATATATCTTGGCTACTGTGAACAGTACTGCAAAAAACATGGGAGTGCAGATATCTCTTTCAAGTACTGATCTCACGTCCTTTGGATATATACAGATATATATACAGTAATGGGATTGCTGGATCAATACCATATTGAGCAATGTGGTAGTCCTACTTTTAACTTTTTGTAACCTCCATACTGTTTTCCATAATAGCTCTACTAATTTACATTGCTACCAACATGGCATTAAGCATTCTCTTCCCTCCACATCCTAGGCAGCATTTATTTTGTATCTTGTATAGCCATTTTGCTGGGGTAAGGTGATAGCTCAGTGTGGCATTGATTTGTATTTCCCTAATGATTAGGGATATGGAACCTTTTTTTTCACATCCCTGTTGGCCATCAGTATGTCTTCTTCTAAGAAATGTCTATTTAGGTCTTTGCCTATTTTTTAACAGTGTTATTTGGTTTTTACTATCGAGTTGTTTGACTTCCTAATATATTCTGGATGTTAACCCCTTGTCAGATGCATAGATTGCAAATATTAACACTTTCACCCATTTTGTAAGTTCTCTCTTAACTCTATTGATTGTTTCCTCTGCTATGCTGAAGACTTTTATTTTGATTTAATCCAATTTGTCTATTTCTGCTTTTGTTGCTTATTTTTTTTTTTGAAGTTTTCTTCTTCTTCAAAAAAAATCTTGCCTAGTTCAATTTCATGAAGCAAGTGCAATGGCATGATCTCAGCTCACTGCAACCTCCGCTTCCCGGGTTCAAGCCATTCTCCTGCCTTAGCCTCCCGATTACAGGCACACACTACTACACCTATTTTAGTAGAGACAAGGTTTCACCATGTTGGCCAGGCTGGTCTCGAACTCCTGACCTCAGGTGATATGTCTGCCTTGGCCTCCCAAAGTGCTGGGATTACAGGCGTTAGCCACCATGCTTGGCCTAGTATTTTGTTTTTATCCTACTTATCACCTTGTATTTTGTACATAATGGGCTCATTCTCTCCTCTATGGAGGAAGAGTGACCTTATAACCTCTATGGCTGGCATTGACCTTTTATAACCTCCAGTGCTTGTGTCACCTTGAAGCTGTGGAGCTCCTAACTGATCTCTTACCAAAGAGTCAGAGGAGAGGAAAATAATCTGTTGCTTACCAGGTACAATGTGCCTCACAGTCTCAAACCAAATGGAAATATTGTTTGCTCAGTTACATTTCTCAAGAATCTAATTGTTTTTTGAGAAATGTACAACATAGTCTAAAGCATGTGAGGATAATTTAGGAACTTTAATATAAAGTTTGACTTTGCTTTTGGTTCATATATTTAATTTCTGTAGCTTAAAAGCAATATTCTAACAAGTGTAATGTTTATGTAAGAGAAACTTCTAGGGTTTATACAATCCCCAAATTATTTCAGACTTGTTCTAAAGAGGGGCTCAGCCAAGTAACAGGGACTTGGGAGTTTCTCAAAAACTACACCCCAAAATGAATCAAGAAGCATTGTGGGTAATATACTGTGTAGTCAGTGCTGTGCTCATAAGGGTGGGATGATTTTCAAGCTGCAAATAAATTTTATATGCGCCTCTGATTTCTTATAACCTGGTTGAAGATATAATACAATACCACAAAAATAGTTATCAAATGGTAAATGCAAATATTATCTTGTGTGTAAAGAATAAGTGAGTAAATACAATCAAAATAATTGTATTTTATAAGTGCAAGTGAGAAATACCAAATTAGTTAGATATGACCAGCAAGCCCATTTCCTTGTTGGCTCTTTAGTTTATGCACTGTATCCCTCTAGTGGAGAAAACTCTTTAGCATTGTATGAGCATGTCAGGCCATGTCAAACTGCCAGTTGACCTAATCCTGCAGCCTTAGTTAGTGAGCTACTGAGAAGATGACACAGGAGTATTTTAGAAAACCTTCGCCCTTTAAAGTGAAGTGCCTGAGCCTGATTTCCTCTTTAAGCATTTTGCTGTAGATGCCCAACTTAATGCTTATGTGACTAACTTACTGGACCTTTTCCTTGATTCTTGGCTTAAATGTTAGTAACCTGATGTCAGTAACAGCCTTGAATTCTAGACTAATTTCTCCTTCCACCCCTGCTTTATTCTCTCCTAGCTTAGAATAGCTCACCCTGAACTAAATGGGCTCCTGTTTTTGGGTATGATTCTCCGTTGTTCCTTCACATTTCTACATGCGCAGTGGCTTGGTAGAAAGGCAATGGTAGTGTATTAGTCTGTTCTCACATTACTAATAAAGACATAGCCAAGACTGGGCAATTTCTAAAGGAAAGAGTTTTAATTGACTCACAGGTTCACATGGCTGGGGAGGCCTCATAATCATGGCTGAAGGTTAAAGACAGCAGAGTCACATCTCACATGGCAGCAGGCAAGAGAGCTTGTGTAGGGGAACTCCCCTTCATAAAACCGTGATATCTCATGATACTTATTTACTATCATAAGAACAGCATTGGAAAGACCCACCCCCATGATTCAATTACCTCCCACTGGGTTCCTCCCACAACATGTGGGAATTATGGGAGCTACAATTCAAGATGAGATTTGGATGGGACACAGCTAAACCATATCATTTTGCTTCGGGCCTCTTCCAAATCTTATGTCCTCACATTTCAACATCAACCATGCCTTCCCAACAGTCCCCTAAAGTCTTAACTCATTTCAGCATTAACTCAAAAGTTCACAGTCCAAAGTTTCATCTGAGATAAGCCAAGTCCCTTCCACCTATGAGCCCTATAGAATCAAAAGCAAGCTAGTTACTTCCTAGATACAACGGGGTATAGGCATTGAGTAAATACCCCCATTACAAATGGGAGAAATTGGCCAAAACAAAGGGGCTACAGGCCTCATTCAAGTCCAAAATCCAACGGGGCAGTCAAATTTTAAAGCTCTGAACGATCTCTTTTGACTCCATATCTTACATCCAAGTTATGCTGATGTAAGAGGTGGGCACCAACAGCCTTGGGGAGCATCGCCCCTGTGACTTTGCAGGGTAGAGCCAGGCTGGTGTTGAGTATCTGTGGCTTTTCCAGGTGCACAGTACAAACTGTCAGTGGATCTACCCACCATTCTTGGGTCTGGAGGATGGTGGCCCTCTTCTCATAGCTCCACTAGGCAGTGCCCCCGTGGGGACTCTGTGTGGTGGCTCCTACCCCACATTTCCCTTCTCCATTGCCTTAGCAGAGATTCTCCATGAGGACTCCACCCCTGCAGCAGACTTCTGCCTGGACATCCAGGCATTTCCATACATCTTCTGAAAACTAGGCAGATGTTCCCAAACCTCGGTTCTTGACTTCTGTGCACCTGCAGGCTCAACCCCGTGTTGAAGCTGCCAAGGCTTGGGGCTTGTACCCCCTGAAGCCATGGCCCAAACTGTACCTTGACCCCTTTAGCTATGGCTGGAGGGGCTTGGATGTAGGGCACCAAGTCCCAAAGATGCATCTAGCAGGGGAGCCCTGTGCCAAGCACAGGAAGCCATTTTTTCTCCTCCTAGGCTTCAGGCCTGTGATGGGAGGGGCTGCCCTGCAGACCTCTGGCATACTAGGAGATACTTTCCCCATTGTCTTGATGATTAGCATTTGGCTCCGCATTACTCTTGCAAATTTCTACAGCCAGCTGGAATTTTCTCTGCAGAAAATGGGGAGAAAATTTCTACTGCATATTCAGGTTGCAAATTTTTTAAACTTTTATGTTCTGCTTCCTCTTGAACACTTTGCTGCTTAGAAATTTCTTCCACCAGATGGCCTAAATCATCTCTCTCAAGTTCAAAGTTCCACAAATCTCTAGGGCAGAGAAAAACACTCCTAGTCTCTTTGTTAAACCATAATAAGAGTCTCCTCTGCTCCAGTTCCCCACAAGTTCCTCATCTCCATTTAAAGCTACCTTAACTTGGACTTCATTGTCCATATCACTATCGGCACTTTGGTCAAAGTCATTCAACTAGTCTCTAGGAAGTTCCAAACATTCCCACATCTTCCTATCTTTTTCTGATTCCTCCAAATTGTTCTAACCTCTACCTGTTACCTGGTTCCAAAGTCGCTTCTACATTTTTGGGTATCTTTACAGCAAAACCCCACTCTATCGGTATCAGTTTACTATACTAGTCTGTTCTCATGCTGCTAATAAAAGCATACCTGAGACTAGGTTACTTATAAAGGAAAGAGGTTTAATTGACTCACAGATCCAAATGGCTTGAAGGCCTCACAATAATGGCTGAAGGTGAATGAGGAACAAAATCTCATCCTACATGACAGCATGAAAGAGCGCTCTTGTAGGAGAACTCCCCTCTATAAAACCATCAGATGCCATGAGAATTACTCACCATAATGAGAACAGCATAGAAAAGACTTACCTCCATGACTGAATTACCTCCCCGCATGTCCTTCCCACAGCACGTGGGAATTATGGGAGCGATTTGAATAGGGACATAGCCAGACCGTATCAGGTAGCCTTTGTTCTGGACTTTTAAATATTTTGTATACTTGTGTAGCTAACAAATTTGGAAGACAGAAATAGTGTCTACCTCAGCAGCAGTGGGCAGGTTTATTGCCCAGTATAATAAATACAATGTCTCTCACTGAGACAAAGGTAGGGTAGGCTTCCTGGCAGCCTATTATAACAGATCCAGGTTCTCTAAGCTTGAGATTCCCCAGCTGTGATGAACTCACAGTGTGTACCATATCTGCCTGGGCTGCTCTGCATTACCTCTATGGAACTTGGGAACAAGGAGAATGGATGCAAACACGAATGTCAAGCTGTCTGTAGCACTGTGAGAAATAAAGGTCTATGTCTCTAACCTAGGAGTCTTGTATTTTTCTGCTGGGACCTATGAAACTGACAGGCTAACATGTCACCTTGCAAACAGGGTAAAAACATGGATTGTTCAAAGTATTGACACTATTCTACTCTGCAATTCTCCTAATAGTGGCAATCTCTGCTTCCTAAAGGCCTTTTGTTGTACTCCCTGCCTACATCTTATAATTAACAGTCTTACAGGTCAAGGTATCTTGTATCATATGCCCCAAGAAATCTGTGATTTGACCAAAGCCCATCCCCAAGGCAGTTCATTTTGCTGGTCCTTTAGTTACCTTGCTTCTACGTTTCATTTTCAGATGCAATCAGATTGATCACTTTCTCTCTGCTGGTAGGTAATCTAAATTAAAATGATGTTACATTATGCATAGCCCCACCTAGCTTATATAATGGCCAAAGCAGTGTGTTTTAATGATAAAATGTCTTCAGACACATGAGAAATGTGAATTATATTCTACACTGGAAAAGAGAAAAATAGCTATTGTTCTAGTTAGTTGCATTTCCTATTATAAGGCTGGCACAGTAAATGCTAAAAATAAAATTCCAATAAATAAATGAAAAAGAACCAATAAAGTGTTAATCATTAACAACTACTTTTTAATTTTATTAAAAATAACATGAAATCTAATATCTTTATACATTATAATATTAACTATAGGTACTCTGATGTAGAGCAGAACTCTAGGGATTTTTCATTTCATATGACTGAAATTCTATACCCACTGAACACCAACTCCCTGTTTCTCCCTCCCCTAAGTCCCTGACAACCATCATTTTACTTTCTGCTTCTATGAATTTGACCATTTTAGATACTTTGTAAATGAGGAATCATGCAGTATTTATCCTTCTGTGACTGGTTTATTTCATTTAGCATTATGTTCTCAAAGTTCAACCATATCGTAGCATGTGACAGGATTTCATTCTTGAAAGACTGAATAGTATGTCACTGTGTGTATATATCACATTTTCTTTATCCATTCATCTATTGCTGAACATTTAGGTTGCTTCAATTTTTTGGCTATTGTGAATAATGCTGCAATAAACATGGGTGTACAAATATCCCTTGGAGATACTCTTTTCAATTATTTTGGATATACACCCAGAAGTGAGATGACTCAATCCTATAGTAATTCTAATGAGTAATTTTTAAGTGAACAATAATTTTTTTTTCCAATTTAACTAATTAAATTCATGGGAGTTTGCAGGATCAAGAACATTCTTGGCGTAATTAAGTGAGGCATGCCAAGGTCTTTTTCTGAGAGATCCAGTTCTTCCTTGCAGAGAGAACCCCATGCCAGCTGTTCAGCTCCAATAAGGAGACAGTACTTTACACTTTCTCCTCTGTGTCATATTCTTTCAGTTGCAAAGTGCTCAGCTAGTTTGAGACTTCTTTACCTCCTGAGAATCTTTCACCTAGCCTTTTCACCTGAACTATTTCTTCCATGCTAACTCACTGTCTCATATAGTGAAATAGAAACCCATATCTAAAACCCCTTCATCTTTCCCTGAAACTAGACTACAAATTTGCTGAGTCAATGGAAGAGATGATCACCTTTGGCAGAATCCTAGCAACCATTATAATTGAATTGACTTAGAGGATCAATATCATTTGTGCATATAATTTTTTATTCTAAAATTAATCTCTGGTCTTTTCCTTTATAAATCTCCATGTTTACTATGTTTATGATGAGCTTAGAAAATTTACTTCTTAAACTTTGCCCATAGTTACACGATAGGTATTTAACTGATTATTAAAATTAGAAATGATCAAGTCAAATTCCCTTTAGTGAAGGCAATAGCAAATCCACCTGCCCCTCCCTCATCCTATTGGATGACACTATTCCTAAATCTTTCTTTTGCTTATCATATCATTTTTACATCTCATTTCCAGGAGTTTATAGAGACACTTAAACGTTTTTCATGTGGTTTCAAATATTCTAGTTTGAAAATTTTATTCTAAAACCCAGCAGCTTTTGACAATGAGAATGCTTGCAGAATACTGTACAGGAGAGTTTCTTAAAGTACCCAAAGAAGCCCACCCAGATCATCACACAAAAGATAATTCACTTGCAGTCTTTTAGGCAATTAAGGGAATCTGGATATGTATATTTCTGGGTGCCAGAATGATGTGTTCATTACCACTATCGTGGATAAGGTCACTGATAATTATATACTCTATTCATGGTTCATTTTTAGGGGGCTTCATAAGCGTATCTGGTAACTGTTATGCCCCATCAGTCATCTTTATTCTTTTTAGCCTTCCTAAACTTATTACATCTGCCACAAATATTAATATGCCTAAAGTATAACTGGTAATGAGTGCCAGGATGCATTTGATGTTTGAGAAATAATGAAATGTCACTTCCATTATAGAACAATGTGGCATTTAATGGAGCTATGTAGAGTTATTTGCATTACTATTCCACTGTAATAATGTTGCTTGCAGTCACAGCTGACAAAAATATCACCGAATGTTAACTCAGATGAACTTTAAAGGTAGCCACATGGGGACTGGCCTAAAACAAAAGCTTCTGGTCTTTGCCTTCAAAAAAGCTTGCCCTTAATGGTATCATTAGAAGTTTGTCCTAACCTCTTGGGTTCAAAGTTGGAAAGGTGTATAAGAAAAGTAGACAGAGCTACTTTTCTTGCACATGCATGAATGCCTACAGAGCTAATGGTTTGCTTCAAACTGAAGATATACCATGGTGTTCTTAGTCAGTACAAGTCTAAGCAACCAGAAAACCAACTGGGATGTTAATTAGACTAAAATATAGAATGTACTCACAGAGCCTAGGCTTTGTGTGAAACCCCCCAAATACATGTGTCAGTAGGTAACTTTAAATACAAAAGGAGCAAGGTTGGGAGTGATGACAGCTGGATGACAGAATAGAAGATACCAGTCTTTGGCTCTCCATAAAAACAATCACACAACTTTCCGGGAATGCAAATAGCTCTGGGAGACCTTAGGAGTATAGTTAAGAAGCTGCAGCAACACAAGAGAGCAAAAAATGCAGGCACAGTTCAGTGCTGAGGTGAACTTTTCTGAACCATGGATTCTCCTTGAAGGGAAAAGGAGAGCAGGGTGAGTGATCAGTTTCCCAAGACTTTTGGGGCATGGCCTGAAACAATGGCTTCAGTTTCACCCCAACCAGATTGCTGCGGAGATCAGTGTAACTGAAATGCCCAGACATGGTTAAGAAAAGTATCAGCCATGCAGCAGGTGCAAGATGCAACTGTGTCTTCTGGGCTGGGCTGGGTTATCACTCTCACTCCTCCAACCTTTGCAACCACATGCATGCCTGAGCCTTGACACCACAAATGCTACTCAGAGCATTCCACAAGTACCTGCACCTCAGAAACTAGGGCATACCAGTACCTCAGTCACCACTGCAGTGTTTATGCTCATCTCCTAAATCCCAGAGCCATGATTGCGCCACATGGATCTGTGATCCAGAACCCAACACCGTGGTCACTCTGTGAGTGACTGACCACAGCTTGCATACCACTACAATAGACACATCAGATCCCTGACATTGGGACCACTGATCCTCACCACACACAACGGAATATTATTCATCCTTAAAAATAGAAGGAAATCCTGCTATTTAAGACAATGTGGATGAACTAAGTGAATAAGCCCAATGTAGAAAGACAAATACTGTATGATTACATTTACATGTTGATATAATTTAGTTCTGTATCCCCACCCAAATCTCTCCTCAATTTGTAGATCCCATAATCCCCAAGTATCATGCGAAGGACCTGGTGGGAGGTAATTTAATCATGGGGGCTGTTATCCTCATGCAGTTCTCATGATAGTAAGTTCTCACAAGATCTGATGCCTTTATAAGGGGGCTTTCTCTCTTCTTCTCTGTACTTTGTTGCCACCTTGTGAAGAAGGACGTGTTTGCTTCCCCATCCACCAGGTTTGTAAGTTTCCTGAGGCCTCCCTAGCCATGCAGAACTGTGAGTCAATTAAACCTCTTTCCTTTATAAATTACCCAGTACTGGGTATGTCTTTATTAGCAGCATGAGAATGGACTAATACAGTAAATTGGGACCAGGTAGCAGGGTGCTGCTGTTAAAGATACTCAAACATGTGGAAGCAACTTTGGAACTGTGTATCTGGCAGAGATTGGGACAGTTTGGAGGGCTCAGAAGAAGACAGGAAAATGTGAGAAAGTTTGGAACTGCCTAGACAATTGTTGAATGGCTTTGACCAAAATGCTGATAGTGATATGGAACAATAAAGTCAGGGCTGGGTGGCCTCAGGTGGAGATGAGGAACTTGTTGGGAAATGGAGCAAAGGTGACTCTTGTTATGCTTTAGCAAAGAGACTGGTGACATTTTGCCCCTGCCCTAGAGCTCTGTGAAACTTTGAACTTGAGAGAGATATTTAGGTCATCCAGCAGAAGACATTTTTCTTTTTTTTAAATTATACTTTAATTTCTGGGATACATGTGCAGAATGTGCAGGTTTGTTACACGGGTATACATGTACCATGGTTGTTTGCTGCACTCATAAACTCGTCATCTACATTAGCTATTTCTCATAATGCTATCTTCCTTCCCCTTGCCCCGCACCCATTGACAGACCCCAGTGTGTGATGCTTCCTTCCCTGTGCCCGTATGTTCTCATTGTTCAACTCCCACTTATGAGTGAGAAGGGATGTTGAAGGGATTTAATATGAAAAGATGTTACTGAAGACCTTTTCTGTATCTATTGAGATAATCATGTGGTTCTTGCCTTTAGTTTTGTTTATATGATGAATTACATTTATTGATTTGCATATGTTGAAGCAACCTTGCATTCTGGGGATGAAGCGAACTTGATTAAGGTAGATCAGCTTTTTGATGTGCTGCTGGATCATGTTTGATAGTATTTTATTGAGAGTTTTTGCCTCAATGTTTATCAGGTATGTTGGCCCCAAGTTTTCTTTGTTGTTGTTGTATCTCTGCCAGGTTTTGCTAATGATGCTGGCCACCTACAATAAATTAGTGAGTTAACGAGGATTACTTCCTTTTCAATTGTTTGAAATTGTTTCAGTGGAAATATTACCAGCTCCTCTTTGTATCTTTCATAAAATTCAGCTATAAATTCATGTAGTCACGGGATTTTTTTTTTTTTTTTTTTTTTGGTTAGCAGGCTATATATTACTGCCTCAATTTCAGAACTCATTATTGGTCTATTTAGGAATAAAATTTCTTCCTGGTTCAGTCTTGGGCTCTTCCAAGACTGGGTGTGCATCCAGAGGTTTATCCATTTTTTCTAGATTTTCTAGTTTATGTGCTTACAGTTGTTCATAGTATTCTCCAATGGTTGTTTGTATTTCTGTGGGGTCAGCAGTTACAACCCCCATATCACTTTTGATGGTGTCTGTTTGATTCTTTTTTCTTCCTTAATAGTCTAGCTAGCAGTCTATTTTATTAATTTTTTCAAAAAAAATCAGCTCCTGGATTCTTTGATTTTTTGAAGGGTTTTTTGTGTCTCTATCTTCTTCAATTCCACCCTGATCTTGGTTATTTCTTGTCTTCTGCTAGTTTTGGGGTTTGTTTACCCATGGTTCTCTAGTTCTTTTAGTTGCGGTATTAAAATGTCGATTTGCGCTCTTTCTATCTTTGTGATGTGGGAATTTAGCGTATAAATTTCCCTCTTAACACTGCTTTAGTTGCATCCTAGAGATTCAGGTATATTGTCTCTTTGTTCTCATTAGTTTCAAATAACTTGATTTCTGCCTTAATTTCATAATTTACCCAGAAGTCATTCAGCAGAAGGTTGTTCAATACCATGTAGTTGTGTGGTTTGGGGTGTGTTTCTCAATCTTGAGTTGTAATATGACTGGACTGTGATCTGAGAGACTGTTATAATTTCAGTCCTTTTACATTTGTTGAGGAAAGTTTTACTTCCAATTGTGTGATCAATTTTAGAGTCAGTGCCATGTGGCAATGAGAATAATGTATATTCTGTTGTTTTTGGGTGTAGAATTCTGTAGATACCAGGTCCACTTGATTCAGAACTGAGTTCAGTTCCTGTAGTTCTCTTTCCTTTGAAATTGCCACTCTGTGTCAAACACTTTGATGGCCCAGAACTAGCCATGATTTGAGGACTACACTTTAAGAAACACCATTCTAGGGTTTAAGTAAGGTTTTATGTTTGTGAATTCCATTGTACAATCAATTTACTTTATACTTAGATCATTTATGGTTAACAAATGTTTGTGCCAATTACGAAATTTAAATACATGGAGCAAACACATAAAGGACAAAGCAGGTAATTTATTTATAATTTTTCATATTTACTGGGACTGAAAACTGGAATCTGACACCCATTTGACAACCAAGTATACAAACCAAAACTTTTGACTTTTTAAAAATTGACAAATAACACTGTATGTGTTTATCATGTATGACATAGTGTTTTAAAGTGTATATGCATTATGGAATAGTTTAATTACCAAATATACTGGCTCACATGGCTATAATTTTCGTGGTGAGATCTTCAGCTTATAGATCAGACATTTTATCTGTAGTGCTTAGAATATTTAACTTTAGATAGGGTCATATTCTCCTGTTCTGCTATTTGTTTATTTTTTCCCTAGACCCAGTTTGGCTTCTCCATGAAGTATGTTACCATCTTGTGCCTTAAAATCAGGGTTTGGGATCTCTTGTATCTATTATGTGCATACACTATTTGTGAACATC
>CAUYLG010027737.1:0-13460 GCA_963573385.1 Cacajao melanocephalus | reverse complement strand
GTCTGTTGTGGGTATCCTCCGTTGTTATGCCTGTCAATTATCCTGGATTCTCCTCTTTTTTTTTTTTTTTTTTTTTTGCGATGGAATCTTGCTCTGTTGCCCAGGCTGGAATACAATGGTGCAATCTTGGCTCACTGCAATCTGCCTCCTGGGTTCAAGCGATTCTCCTGCCTCAGCCTCCTGAGTAGTTGGGACTACAGGGGCATGTCACTATGTCTGGCTAATTTTTTTGTAGAAAACGGTTTTCACCATATTGATCAGGCTGGTCTTGAATTCCTGACCTCATGATCTGCCCGCCTTAGCCTCCCAAAGTGCTGGGATTACAGGTATGAGCCACCGCGCCCGGCCCTCTGTTTTTCTGAAATGCGTCTTACTCTGTCACCCAGCTTGGAGTGCAGTGCCACAGTTACTGCAGCCTTGATATCCCAGGCTCAAGAGAGCCTCCTGCCATAGGCACGTGCCACCATGCCTGGCTAATTTAAAATAAATTTTTAGAGATAGAGTCTCGCTATGTTGCCCAGGCTGGACTTGAACTCCTGTGCTCAAGCGATCCTCTGCCTTGGCCTCCCAAAGTGTTGGCATGAACCACCACACCTGGCCCTGCCCTCCTGTTGATGTCAGCAAAGCAGTTTTCCTTTGAAGGACCACTTCCCTGCTTGCCAACATGTGATTCTGGTGGGCTCTCAGAGTGACTGCTAGGGATGCAGCCTCACTAACCACCATGGATGGCTCAGGCTGAAATTTCTGCTGCTGCATGGGGAGAGGCTGCCTGGGAGCAAGGCCAACACAGAGGATGGCAGAGCAGGGAGACTGAAGGAGAGCCCCCGGAGGACATGACTTGGGTCCCTGAGCTGATCAGCACTGAAGCCAGCAAGCAGCCCACTACACTTCCAGTTATATGAACAAAACATTGTCTTTTTTTTTGCTGAGTCTAGCTTGAGTTGGACTTCTGACATTTGAAAATGGAGAGCCCTAGTGTAATCCCTAACCTGACTCGACCTCCCATGCCGCCTATGGGGTGGAGGGTTGCACATTTCGTTGCCCTCTCTTGGAGCACTTACGGAGTGATTAGCACATTCTCTGGTATTCTTTTTTTCTTTAAAGAGACAAGGTCTCACCCTGTTGTTCAGGCTGCAGTGTGATCACAGCTTACTGCCCTCTCGACTTCCTGGGCTCAAGCGATCCTTTTGTTTCAGCCTCCTGAGGAGTTGAGACTACAGTGCACACCCACCGTGCCTGGCAAATTTTTAAATATTTTGTAGAGACAAGGGTTTCACTATGTTTCCTAAGTTGGTCTCAAACTCCTGGCCCTAAGCGATCCTCTTACCCCAGCCTCCCACAGTGCTGGGATGACAGGTATGAGCCACATACCCGGCCTTGTATTCTCTTTCCCACCACTTGCTTTTGTTACCCGAAATCTGGCTCTCCCTTCAGGACACTGGTTCCCCTGGAGGCCTCTCAGAAGGGTGCAGTTTTCCCCTAACCTTCACGTACATGAGGGCCGAGCTGCCTCCACTGGTCGTCGCTGCTGTGCCTAACAGTCTACTGGCTGCTGCCTCCTGTTTACTGAAGACTTCAGCTCAAGGCTTATTGACTTTCTCTCTGCCCAATCCTAACCACTGCACCCAGGTATTCCAGTGCCCTCGTCTCCATCACTTTAGCCACCTTACACCTCATTATCGCAGGTCACCATGTCATTATATCCAAAATCTCAGGTTCAAGCATCCCACTCTGACCATCATCTTTTATGCTTACAGCTCACCGACTCTACCACCCACCGTGTATTTGACCTTGACACCGCCAATGTATGGAGTCTTTGTATTCGGGATTCTGTGATCTCTGGTCGTAATTTCACTCCCCTGAAAATACCCTAAATTCCTTTGTCTGTCTTTTCTTCCATTATACTCACCATGCCATATTTTTCTATTGATGACTTTTTTACATTGGGAACTGTGTTCCAGATCCCTTTCTCAGAAAGGTTCAGAGTTGGATTTGGCCAACAGTGAAATTGTGCAAGATTTGGGAGTGAAGGAGAAACAGCAGCCATTATTCTGAAGGTTGTCATTGATTAGAGGTGGACACCCAGGCTAGTCTCTGTCATTGGTTACGGATAGACACAGGAGTGCCAGAGATTCCAGGGTGCACTGACTCTTTCCCTTGCTGGGTCTCTCTTACCAACTGCTGATCTACTGAGCAACAGTAACCTCGGGCCCATCTCCGGGTACTTTAGTGTGAACTTGCAGAGCAGCAGCACTCTGCTATGGACTTAGACACCAGCCCTCTTTGCAGTCCTCTTCCAGCAACTGAATGTGGCTAGCTTCCACTTAGCCTGCAGGTGCCTGGCCGTGCTCCAATGCAGGGCTGGTTGGTGGCTTTTCTCTGATGCTTCAGTTCCATATTTGGATTCTTACTTCCCTGGCTTCTCCTACAGTTGTGTAAGCTCTAATTGCTCAAATAAGCTCTTTATTCCAAAGTACTCACCTTGTTCAGTCTCAGTGACCTGCTTTTCTTTGAGCTTGCCCCAGAGTAACTGAATATTGTTGGAGAAAACACTCACCCCTACCGACTGATTACACTTTAATTAATGACTGCATAGTAGTCATCCAATTTTGTCTGTGTAGACCCTTTCATCCAATTTTGTCTGTGTAAACCTTTTCCTTCTTCTGCGCAATGTTGCCGGAGGAAGTCTCCAGACCCCACTGAACACAGTCTGGGGGTTATTCTCCTTTGACTCAGTCTGGCCAATCAGCTGCTGTCTCCTTGGAATCAGAATGCAGAGCAACGGAACTTTTTCATCTCAACAGCTGCAATCTATGACTGCTGTCCATGAGTTCCTGCTGCCGAGAATTCTGCTCCTTCAGGTTTTTCCTTGACCATGTGAACCACTCTCCATTCTTCCGATAGATTTGTTGTTGAACTTAGCCAGAGTCCAAGTCTAAGGCTTGCCTGCTTTATCCATTGTCATCCAAATGCTGGACAGAATAGAGTCAAAGCTGAAGACCTGTGACACACCACTAGAGACTTTCCCTTCCCTCAGGCTGATACTGAGTAAAGGATCAGTCTTCTCTAGGCTCCCCTTACCATATCATCACAGTGTGCCTTTTAGCATTCACAATGCTCAAAACCCAGAAATGTTTCAGAATAAGAAGATCTCATTGAATCATGTGGGAAAGAGCCTTGGACCTAACATGTTAGGTTTCCAGTTGTTTTCTTTGTTAAGTCCCAGGTCCGTGAAGAACTTGCACAAGCCACTCCCATTCTCCTTTTTTTTTTTTTTTTTTTTTGAGATGGCACTGTTCTCTGTTGCCCAGGTTGGAGTGCAGTGGTGCAATCTTGGCTCACTGCAGCCTTCGCATCCCAGGTTTAAGTGATTCTCCCGCCTCAGCCTCCCAAGTAGCTGGGATAACAGGCACACGCGACGACGCCCAGCTAATTTTTGTGTTTTTAGTAGAGACGGGGTTTCATCATATTGGCTAGGCTAGTCTTGAACTCCTGACCTCAGCTGATCTGCCCGCCTCAGCCTCCCAAAGTGCTGGGATTATAAGTGTAAGCTGCCTGGCCTCCACTCCCATTCTCTTAAGGGCAAGATACTGCCTCTGTAAAATGAGTATATAGATACACTTGAGATTAGTTGCAGGGTCCTGGGTAAGTGAATCTCTCAAGGTGTATGTGTCAAGATCTGTAATTCTGTGACTTCCACTAAGGTCCTCATCATAAATGTGGTGACCTTTTAACATCTGCTTTAGTGTCATTTGTAATAGTGAAAAATTCGGGTAAAAGTCCCAGTAACCACCAATAAAGGATAAATTTGGATATACACACATAATGGGCCATTTGGCAGTAGCTAAAAATCATGTTTTAGAAGGATTCTTAATGATGTGGAGAAATAAGTTAAAATAAGAGAAAAATACAATTTTTATATACAAAGTGGTCCCAAAACAATGTGGGAGGAAGCGAATATACGAAAATATCAAGGTCATTAATTGGGGGTGGCAGGATTAGTAATCATTTTTTCCATTCCATGTACTTGTGTCTGTGTTTTAACATTTTTACAATGAATATGTGTGACATATACTCTAAGAAAAAAAAACCCCGAAAAACATTTTGAGATACCTGATCTATATATTCTAAATTATATGCCTTATACATGTTTATGCCCTTTAACTATATAAATTTCATTTTAGAATTTACTATCAGATAGTAATTCAAATTATAGAGTTTGCTGTAATACAAAGATGTTAATGTGACATTCTGTGTAATAGTGTAAAATTGGAAATAGTCTAATAATGCAGGAATGATCAGAGAAGAATACACCATCTAATTAAAATCAAAGATAGACTTTTTAAACTGTGTATATGAAGACCATAATAACAAAGAAAGTTTACGAAGGAATGTCAAGTGAGAAACAGAATAAAATTATATTCTGATGATGTCTGTGGCATTGGAAACAAACAAAAATAATACGTGGAAATAATCTGGAATAAAGAAAGGTGATTATTTTGGGTGGTGAGACTTCAGGTAATTATAAAATATGATTTGACTTTTCTGTGTTTCCACCAACCTAATAAATGGTTACTCTTTATTTATGTAAACAGGAAAAGCATGCAATTATTATTTAAAAAAACCCTGCTCTATGGAAGGGAGATTGATGAGTTTATTTCTTCTGGAGGGCTTCCTGGGGTTGCGTTGATACAGGACTGATAAACTGCTGTCCTTATTCAAGAGCCTCAAGGCCCTATCCCCAGACTAGGGGCTCCTGCACCCCGAGTCATCACATAAAACACACTCCCTCCAGCCAGATGCAGCCCAGGCCCCTGAAAGCCCAGCTCCGGATGTGCGGATGTGCGCCTCTCCCAGGGTTGCTGGAGATCTTCAGGGAGATAGGAAGTGGCCTTCTCTCAGCACTTCTTCCTTAGCCTGCTGCAGTCACAGAAGTCCCCTGTCAGGTTCATTACCACCTTCTCCTATTCCTTTCCCATGAGTGCTTTTGTCAGCGGTTTTTTTTTTTTTTTTTTTTTAATGACAATGGTGATGGGTGATAATAGCTTCCCGAGTTGTTATGACAGGGCAATCATGTTACACAGAGCATTTCCTCGAATATTCCCAACATTCAGTATGTATACACCTTATGAGACATGCACAGTTCTCCTCATTTTACAGAGGAGAAAGCTGAGATTTAGAGATAAATTGATTTCCTCAAGATCACATTGACAGTTACGGGCAGATCCAACTGACTAGCTCCCAAGTCTTTGCTCTTAACCCTCTCTTGATGTAGGCTGGATGCTCAATCTGAACTCTAGGCTGTAATGCTGTCTTCTCTTCCTGCAGGAACCAGCCCATTATTTAAACTGATAAGCTTTCCTTATTCAAGGGTCTCAAGGCCCTACCTCCAGAGTAGGGGCTCCCCCACCCCGAGTTGTCATATAAAACATACTCCCTCCAGCCAGAGGCAGCTCGGGCCCCTGAAAGCCCAGTTCATGGTGTGCATCTCTCCCAGGGTGGCTGGAGATCTTCAGGGAGATAGGGAGTGGCCTTCTCTCAGCCACCGACTTGACTTTTTTTTCCCCCAGGCTGGAATACAATGGTGCAATCTCTCTATCTTGGCTCACTGCAACCTCTGCCTCCTGGGTTCAAGCAGTTCTCCTGCCTCAGCCTTCGAGTAGCTGGGATTACAGGCATGTACCACCACACCTGGGTAATTTTTGTATTTTTAGTAGAGACGGGGTTTCGCCATGTTGGCCAGGCTGGTCTTGAATCCCTGACCTCAGTGATCTGCCTGCCTCGGCCTCCCAAAGTGCTGGGATTACCGGCGTAAGCCACTGCGCCTGGCTTGGACATGACTTTCTTACATTATTCTCCAGCCACCCTTCTTCCCGTACCTCCTTGAGATCTGGGGCAGCAATTTCAGTAGCATGTGTGTGTACACCTCTGTATTTCATATACACACTCCAATCATAGCTTCTGATTATCCACTGAATGGCATTTAAAGGATAAAATTGAAGCTACATGGACAAAAGTCATAAGGCTTCTGTGCACAAAATACATGAGACGTGTTCCATACATTTGTTGTTGTCTGTGTAGGTGTCTCATGTGGGCAGAAGGTGCCCAGCTGTCCCCTGTATCAGCCTATAGCACCTCAAGGAGTGCCTGGCACATCATGTGGACTAAATAAAAATTTTCTAAATAAATAAATGAAAGAAAAAACATGAATATTTTGATATCAGAATCTTATAGTTTCAGTTTCTTCATCTGTAAAATAGGTATGATTATTTTCTCTCCCACTAGATTGAGAGCTCCTTAAGGGTGGGGGATGATTTGTGTTCCAGGTCATGTCCCTAGCACCAGGTGCACTGCTAGGCACATAGGATGTACTCAAAGTCAGCTGGCCAAAGTGAAGTCCCTGAAACTCCCAGGGGAGGTCTGAGAATGGAAGAAGCAAGGCCTAGAACATGCCCTGCACATTTCTTTCTTTTGTTTTTTTGAGATGGAGTGTTGCTATGTCGCCCAGGCTGGAGTGCAGTGATGTGATCTCTGCTTACTGTAACCTTCAACACCCGGGTTCAAGCAATTCTCCTGCCTCAGCCTCCCGAGTAGCTGAGATTATAGGCATCCACCACTACACCCGGCTAATTCTTGTATTTTTTTTTTTTTTTAGTAGAGACGGGGTTTCACCATGTTGGCCAGGATGCTCTGGAACTCCTGACCTCAGGTCATCCACCCACCTCGGCTTCCCAAAGTGCTGGGATTACAGCCGTGAGCCACTGGGCCCAGCCGCCCTGCACATTTCTTACAGAAGAACATTTTGGTGTTAAATTATTGAAATGAATTGCATTATCTGCCCCTTATTGCAAAGTCTCATGTGCAAAGTCCATGGAAAAGTGGTCCTTGGAACCCAAAACCAAGCCTTCTGGATCCCAAAGCTGATTTCCTCACTCCTACAGGTTTCCCTCTTTATTCTGCCTCCACTGAAATGTCAGATCCCTCCAGTGTGATAATTGTCTCACTGCTTATTATCAGGGATAAACAGAGGTTCACCAAGTGCAGGTATAAGGCACAGGACTGACACCTGGGAGAGGGCCTGCTTTAGGAGTTGGAAGAACCACCTGCCAAACCTTACCTGTCAGCCAGGGCCACGCAGCCAGAAGCTGTTTTCTGAACACACCTAGGCGTTAGCGCCTGGGTTGTTGACTCCTGGGAGATTTCTTAAAAGTACCTTGCAACCATTTCATCTCTCTGCCATTATTTTTTCCAGGGGTGAGAGGAGAATTCTGACTCCATAGCTTGTCAACATCCCTTCAGCTTGGTGGTCCACCCAGTTTCCACCTAGCAGAGTGGTGTGCCTCTCACCAGCAGCTTGCATGGCCTTCTTATCTCCTTGGCCCAGCTGAAGCTTGGTGGGCAGGTAGCCAATTATGGTCTAGGAGTCCTGGAGGAGCCAGCTTCCAGGGTAGCATCAATTGCTGGGAGGGGTCTGGTGTGGGGAAGTCACATCTAGAGGAATGCTGGAAAGCGAGGTCAAAGCAAACACTATTGCCTTGGAGTTGCCTGCAGGGGTAATCTGCAGGAGGGTGTGTGAGGAAATGGGAGAAGTGGCCCCGCCCATTTCACCTTGGTGCCTGGGTGGAGTTTACAGGCTAATTACAGGTGAAGGAGCTTAAGGCTTTCCGCTTTGCTTTCTTCCCCCTTTGTCTGCCTCACCTTCTCCTCCAGAACCACCGGGCCCTGCTGCAGTCCTGTGATGCTTCCCAGTCTCAAGGGTGATGGCAAGGGTGGCGACCCTGTGCTTTACCATGTCTCTCCATTACATTTTCATGGTTTCTTTTCCTGCTGCATCTTGGTGCCTAGTAAGCCTACCCCTCCATTACAAAAATAAGACAACTACAACAAAATTTAATATTGATGAGGCATGTCAGGCATGCAGTATCTTATTAAAGCATCAAACCACGTGGAGTGGGTATTATGCCCATTTTATAGCTGGGGAAACTGAGCCTCGGAGAAATTGAAAAACTTGTTCAAGGCAGCTGGCCAGAGCCCCCACCCCCACCTGCTCATGTGGGCCTGCTTCAAGTCTGGATCACTCTGGCGTCTTCCTGACTCATATCTGTCAGTTCATTCCATACTCAGCCCTCCCAATCAGCAAGTGACCACAGAATCCCACCATGGACCTGAGCACTTGAGGGAACAGGAAAGAAGGCCAAGCCATGGCCTCTGCCCCAGAGGAGTTGAGGACCTGGCTGAGGAGACAAGACAAAGACCTGTAGAACAGTGAGGGAAGAAGCCAGACTGTGCTGAGATGATTCGATTTGCATTTGATGGCTGCAGAGCTGGAGTCAGAGACTTAGCTTCACACTAAGTGTGGGCACTGCCAAGCCACTGCCCTTGTCTGGACCTCAGTTTCCCTGTCTGCAAAATGAGGGTGTTGTCCTAGAAGATTGTACGTATACAAATCGTACTTGCCTGGGATCAAGTGAGCATACCCCTCTTGATAGGAAAGTGGAGAAACTGAGGCCCCGGGATTAGGACTGTCCCAGAAAGTAACTGGAGCAAAGCCAGAAAAGAAAAGCAAACTGAGATTTGACCCATAGGAGGAAATCGTGTTACTAAGAACAGGACTCCACTCCCAAGAACAAGTGAGTGGGGAGCCCTGTGAGTGGGGAGGAGACTCACTGCTTCACAATGCTTTTGTGTCTGGCAAAGCCTGAGGGCATCATCCTGCTGTGGATTTCCCTTGGTTCTTGGGCGCTCAAAGAGAAGGAAGCTGGTTGATTCTGATCCTTTCGCTTCCAGGGTGCTGTGGGGTACCTTGGGAGCGGTGAGGCTCCCACAAGCCATTTAATTTAGAAACAGGAAATTGTGTTTAGGTTTGTAGGAGTGGCTGAAACGAGACATCTAGAGGTTGCGGGTTGGATGATTGGCTTCATCTGTCAGGCTGTTATTCCTTCAAGGCAGCTGGATGCAGATGCACACAGAGCTTGCCGTGTGTCCTAAAGAAAGAGGCTTTTGTACTGGCTACACAGAGAGATCTAGGGTGGTTTTCCGCATTATATTGCTGCAAAGTCCTGTTCTTAGCTATGTTGCCTGTTTCTTCTAGGCTGATCCAGGAGGAGTGTGTTTTGAGGTTGGGTGAGTGTCACTGCCCCTCCTTGCTGTGTCTTATTACAATAATTGGTTATGGTGCCTGCTTCAATGTGCACAGCATAAAACCACTTCCACAACGTTTCACAAACATTACCTCGAATCGTATGTAATTAGAGCAACATGGGATATGCTTCATAATGTCCATTTCACAGATAGGGACATTGAAATTCATGATTTTCTTTTTCACCAAAAAAGGTCTATCCATGATAAAAATATTTTCTTAGATTCTATGGATGAAGACATGTTCTGTCACTTGAGGAACAGATGTCCACATGGTCCGGGGTGATACCCAGGTGCTAGAGGTGAACTCAAATGGTCCTTCTTGTCTTCCTAAGTCCCATGAGCCCATATTTTCTCTTTTCTTTCTTCTTCTTTTCCCTTTTTGATCCCTTTATACCCAAAGCCATTCTCTACATGAACTTTTACTCCCCATTCCAGCTAACGATCTGGAGACCCAGGGCTTTCTACACCCCAAACCCTGTTCTCCCAGCTTAGGACAGAACCAATAGGAGGGCGGGCTGCATGCCCCTTGTCTCTTATAACAGCATACATTTACATGTGAGAGATGCTCTCTGCTTTTAGGAGGTTAAAAAAAGTCTGGGCGCTGTGGCTTACGGCTATAATCCCAGCATGTTGGGAGGCTGAGGTGGGTGGATCACGAGGTCAGGAGTTTGAGACTAGCTTGACCAACCTGGGGAAACCCTGTCTCTACTAAAAATACAAAAATTAGCTGGGTGTGGTGGCGCATGCCTGGAATCCCAGCTACTCAGGAGGCTGAGGCAGGAGAATCACTTTAACTGGGGAGGCGGAGGCTGCCGTGAGCCGAGATTGTGCCATTGCACTCCAGCCTGGGTGACAGAGCAAGCATCCGACACACACACACAAAAAAAAAAAAAAAAAAAAGAAAGTTAAAAAAAGCTGACAAGCATCATTTCATACCTGAGAGGTGGGGTGGGAAGGGCAGTCATTTCTTAAAACACCTACTGTGCCAGCTATTTTGCATAGAATAACCCATTTATAATCTCAGGGACAGCCCTGCCTGGGAGGTTTTATTACTCTGAGTAAAGCACTCACCGGATGAGTAAAGGTCACTCAGTTAATAAGTCAGAACTGGGATTTCAAATCATGTCCACATGTTCTTTACCACTATACTCTGCAGCCGTGGAAGAGCAGGACTTGGGCCTCCTCACCGATCATCCAGTACCTTTTTCACTATCAGGGCTCCCCAGTCTGAAGTTTATCTCTGCGCTATCTCTAAAAGAAGGTCTTTGTCAGTGCACACTGCAAATAGGATCAGATGAGCATTGGGGCAGGCTGAATAATGCCTCCCCCTGAAGATGGCCTCATCCTTATCCCTGGAACCTGTGACTGTTAACGTTATATGGCAATAAGGACTTGCAGGTGTGACTAAATTAAAATCTTGCGATGGGGGACTATCCTGGATTATTTGGGTAGGTTCTAAAGGTAATCACAAGGGTCTTTATAAGAGGGAGGCAAGAAGGTGAAGGAGGAAGTATGAGGTGTGAGAATGAAAGCAAGAGGTTGCAGGGATGGCAGGCAGGGCTGGAGTGCAGGCAGGGCTGGAGTACAGGCGGGTCTGCAGGCGGCTCCCGGAACCAGGAGAAAAAGGAAACACTCTCCCCTAGAGTCCCCAGAGGCAATCATCTGGGTGGTTGATTTCCTCCAGAACGCCAGTAAGAGAATCAGGTGGTGTTATTTTAAGGCACCAATTTGTGCTAATTTGTTAGGATAGCCATAAGAAATCAACATAAGTACTATTTACCTACCTAGGGGATTAAACTATTTAAAGTGCTTAAATGTATCCTTTTATATGTAAATAACCTCCAGTAATTCACTGTAAGTAAAAGCCATGACTGCATAGGTTACAGCTTGGGTATTTGAATTAAAATATATCTAGTTGCTCGTTAAAGCCAATGCTATACTAGGTCAGGCTTTGCAGTGGTGAGATCTCTGCTTGCTGCCACCTCTGCCTCCTGTGTTTAAGCGATTCCCCTGACTCAACCTTCCGAGTGGTTGGGATTACAGGCATGCACCAACACTCAGCTAATTTTTTGTATTTTTAGCAGAAATGGGGTTTTGCCATGTTGGCCAGGCTGGTCTCAAACTCCTGACCTCAGGTGATCTGCCCGCCTCAGACTCCCAAAGTGCTGGGGTTATAGGTGTGAGCCACTGCTCCTGGCCTACAAGCCTAATTTTTTATTGGAGATATGAAAGTTTTGTTCATGGACAGTATTTGAAAGTAAGAAATTTAAAATCTCTATACCAGACATCTACTAATATTCAATGTATCAGTGAAGGAAGTATACTTTAATACATGCAATAAACACTATTCTTAGCAAGGTGGAAAAAATTCATAAATTAATTGGTGTCACCTTTGTGTTCCATTATGTTGAAGAATTATTTGTTCAGTCATATATTTCTGTCTTGAGTAGAGATGTATACATAGAAGTATATATCTTTTGGGCATATAATATTCATCAACTTCATATGCTTTATTTGTTTATTTATTTATTTATGAGACGGAGTCTCGCTCTGCCGCCAGGCTGGAATGCAGTGGCACAATCTAGGCTCACTGCAACTTCCACCTCCTGGGTTCAAGTGATTCGCCTGCTTCAGCCTCCCAAGTAGCTGGGACTACAGGCATGCACCATCACGCCCAGCTAATTTTTGTATTTTTAGTAGAGACAGGGTTTCACCATGTTGGCCAGGATGGTCTCGATCTGTTGACCGCATGATCTGCCCACCTCAGCCTCCCAAAGTACTGGGATTACAGGCATGAGCTACCATGCCCAGCATGTGTATTATATATATTGCTTATAATTCTAAATTTTGTAACAAGGCAAACATATCAACTATTAGCTATGGGACCTAGTGTGTAGATGGAAGGAAAATTCATGTTTTTCTCATTATTCTTCTCCCAGAAAGAGTTAGTATGTGGGTTTCAGCCTCAAAATGTTTCTTGAATGTGTTTGTGCTCTTTGGGTAATTTTTGTTGCTAGAGATGAGGTTTATTAGACATATTATTTTGTTGAAATTACCACTGACTACACAAATCACTATTTATAATAATAACTATTTTGATTATAAACTTTTTGCCCATGAACATGGGTTTGAACAATATATTCCAAAAATCTTATTGGCACAGGCTAAGGTGCAAGTCATGGTAATCACTAGGTATCGATCCACCTACTTTCCAATATGCCTATGAAAATTTTCACCTGACTTCATTTAATACCCAGTTAAATGGTAGAGCACAATTGGTAGATCCGGAGAATGGTGTTTGCCTTTCTTTTGCTGGTGGCAGGACTACCGAGCTTTGCTAAGGCAACATACCGGGGCTTAAAAAAGTATCTTGGCCGGGCGCAGTGGCTCACAACTATAATCCCAGAACTTTGGGAGGATGAGGTGGGAGAATCACTTGAGTCCAGGAATTCAAGACTAGCCTGGGCAACAGAGCGAGACTTTGTCTGTACAACAAATTAGAAAAATTTAGCCAGATATGGTGGCATGCACGTATAGTCCCAGCTACTCTGGAGGCTGAGATGGGAGGATCACTTGAGCTCAGGAGGTGATGTTGCAGTGAGCGGTGACTGCACCACTGCACTCTAACGTAGATGACAGAGTGAGATCCTGTCTCAAAAAACCAAAACAAACGAAAAGAAGTATCAGCTGCCACGCCTCTGGAACTACAACATAGGCAGAAAACAAATGTAAATATAAAACACAGCATACAAAGTATTAATGAGTTTTAGTTGAGTAACACTGACTTGCAATTGGAAGAACATTTGCAGACATCAGTAATGGGGGAGTAGAAAATGTGAGAAAGAAACCTGAAGTCAATTAAGAGAATACACTCTGCAAATTAGGGGTGGACCCTTGGATTAATCTGAAGCTGCAGTTGAACCCTACTAGAAGCAGCTTGGATGCCACTGAAGTTAATTTTGGCTCCCAGTAAATATCTTCTCTATATTATCCTTTGTGTAAGACATATGTAAATACTGCCAGATATATTTTTTTCTTGTCTTTTTTTTTTTTTTTTTTTTTTTTGAGATAGAGACTCCCTCTGTCTCCCAGGCTGTAGTGCCGTGGCACGATCTTGGCTCACTGCAAACTCCACCTCCTGGGTTCAAGTGATTCTCCTGTCTCAGCCTCCTGAGTATCTGGGATTATAGACATGTACCACCACACCTGGCTAATTTTTGTATTTTTAGTAGATACAGAGTTTTACCATGTTGATCAGGCTGATCTCAAACTCCTGACCTCGTGATCCACCCGTCCAGATAAATTTTTAAAAGACCCAG
>CAUYLG010027734.1:0-36964 GCA_963573385.1 Cacajao melanocephalus | reverse complement strand
CCATTTTTAGACTGCATTCTAGCCTGGGCAATAGAACAAGAATCCCGTTCTCTCTCCCTCTTTCTCTTCCTCTTTCTTTCTCTCTTACATTCTTTTTTTTTTCTTTCTTTCACTCTCACTTTCTTTCCTCTCTTTTTCTTTCAAAAATAAAAAAATAAAAAAATAATAAATAAATAAGTCTCCAACTTCTTAATTTTAATGTGTTTAGGACTTGTCAGGTAAATAAGCCACCAGATGTCAATGAGATTTGACATCCATTTCCTCTTTTGCTTTAGCAGAGGAACCCGTATATTACTGGGACAGTTATGTGTCCATTTTCGAAGACAAACTATATTTCCCAACCTCTCTTGACTCAGTGTATCCATAGACTATGTTCTGGCCAACGAAATAGAGCACAAATTGTTGGAATCATTGGGAGGGGTTTCCAGGAAGTTTACTTACGAGAGACAGCTAAGAAAAACCCTTTGGCTTCTCCTTCCCCTTTCCTGTTTCCTACCTAAAATTTACCATGGCTGTAGCCCCAGCATCCTTTTTAGACAATGAATGGACCTAAACTGTGGTGGAGCATAAAGAAGGAGCCTGAGTCTCCTCTGCTTTGTGGAGCTGCCATGCCAGGCTTGGACTGCCACATCTGGACTTCTTTTACGTGACAAAATAAATCTGTATGTGTTCTAACCACTGCTTTTTGTGGTTTTCTGTTATTGTAGGTGAACCTAATCCTGACACAATAAGAACTAAGTGACAAGAGAAACTTTTGATCAAGGAATTTGGTCTATTCTATGTATCTTGTTTAAATAAAAGCATTTTTATTTCTCTGATAGTCTTTTTCTCTAGCATAATTCAGATGAGATTAGACCAACTACTTGTATAGTTTTAATTCTTTAAATATTTTTGGCTTCATTTGGACATAAAAATATGCCCCAGGTGACCAAGTATTTCTTGTTTTCTTATTTTTAGCACAACTGAAATAGACCCTTAAAAGATTCTTTGAAATGAAAGAATGTCCACAGTGGTGTTTAGCAGCTGAGTGATAAGTTCCAATCATCAATTTTCATAATGGAAAATCGAGGGAAGGTTAGGAGAAGGGGAAACTGCTGGTTGGAGCTGTATATAAACTAAGACCACAAGTCTGAGAAGCCATTGCCTTGTGATTTGTGAACTAAAATAGCTCAGTCCAACACTTTCCTTCACTTCCCTGTAGTTTCCTTACTCTGAACTACACTTTCTTTACAGTTTTCCCAAACCTTAGCTTCAGTGAAGCTGCAAACTCCTGACCCCTTTCTTCCTCTTCGATCTTTTTATTTTTTGGAATATATTACTACCTCCTTGTTATCCTTCTCTATCCCTTCAGTCCCTTCTTCAAAGTCCCTTGTTTCTGCTTCTTTTCTTTCTGTTAATGGTATCACTCTTCTGTCGGAGGCTAAGCTATGAACGGAAAGGATAAACATTCTTTTCCTCTGCTTGTTAACTAGTCAGTCACCAAGTTCTATTGATTAAACTTCCAAAATAACTCTTGGATTGATCCTCTCCTGACGTCCTCATTGCCACCTCCTGGCAGAGCTGTTTCGATAGCTTCCTCGGTCTTCCTGTTTTGAGTCTGGGCTTCCCACCTCAATCATCCTACACATTGCTGCCAGATTTGTCTTCCTGAAGCATAATTCTAATCGTATTACTTAGTAAATCTCCCCATAACACTCATTTCTTCTTTAATTTATTCACTCATTTAAGAACTATTCTCTGGGTGCCCATTAGGTGCCATGAATGTCTGGAGGCCCTAAGAACATTAATGTAAGTAAGACCCAGTACTGGTGGAGGTAGAGGTTACCAATACACAAGCAGGAATGATTACCAGGGACCAGAGCAGGAATAAAAACCATGGCCATAGGATTCAGAAAAGGCTTTTAAAAGGTAATATCTGAGCTGAGTCTTGAAAGCTGAATAGATTTTAGTTGGCTGACAAGCGCATAAGGGAGAAACAAGAAAAATATCCTAGCGGAAGAAACATGGTGACAAAAGGCTTGGGGGCAGCCATAACTTGTGTGTACAGAGAAACACAAGCAGCTGTTTCTAAAATGTGAAGTGTGACCCTATGACTGTGGCTGAGTCTAGAGAGGTGGCCTGAGTGATTTTAAATTTCCTTAAATTTCATTTCCTGCAGAATTTAAGAACTAAGGAACATTTCTTAGCATGCTTAAATATGAGGAATGTCTCGTTTCGTTCATTTTCTTTACTAATACCACATCTTACTTGCAGTCTAAGGAGCTGAACAATTTTCCCAAACCTTAGTTTCAGTAAAGTTGCAAACTCCTGACCCCTTTCTTCCTCTGCAATCTTTTTCTTTTCTGAATATGTTACTACCTCCTTGTTACCCTTCTCTATTCCTTCAGTCCCTTCTTCAAAGTCCCTTGTTCCAGACTCTTTCTTTCTGTTAATGGTATCACTCTTCTGTTAGTGAATAAGCTATGAATGGAAAGGATAAATATTCCTTTTCACATCTTGATTGCGGTCTAAGGAGCTGCAGGGGAGGGACAAGGGTTTGTAGATCCGGAGTCAAGATGTTCCCGGCCCAGCTCCCAGTAATGCACTTGATCATTTACACTGGACTCTAGATTTGTGTTGAAGGTTGGCTTTCTGTTCCCCCTTGGTAAAAGTTTCACAGACTACTAGATGCCAGAGCAGAGGAACTTTTCCTTGAGTGTTCTGCTCAGTGTCCCGCTTTCTTAAGCTCTCCAATTTTCCTGCCTTACATTGACTGGCCCTAGGTGACTGAGTGTTTTATTCTTCTTGAGGCAGTTTCTTTCCAGCAGATGTGGTGAGTGTTAATTGTCCTGCTAGTAGCCACTAATTTGACTTATGTATAATCCTTGCATTTTAAAATCTTTTTTTCAAATTCAGTCCTTACCACTGTTCTAGTTAGTTGGATCCCTCATTTGTGGCCATACTCTATTCTTTTCTATCTTTCTTGCACTGAAAGGAAGATTTGAACCACTGAAGACTATAGACCTGCACAAAGGCATGCTGGAACATTCTAAAGTAGTTAATTACTGAGGATCTGCTGTCCTCTTTTCTACCGAGCAAACTTCGAAATCCTTCCGAACTGAGTTCGAGTATCACGTCCTTTGTGAAAAGCCTCACTTTACCAGGCAAAATTAGTCACTGTGAAACCCCATACCTTTTTCTTTTTTCCTTATAGAGACAGGGTCTTGCTCTGTCACCCAGGCTGGAGTACAGTGGCATGATCGTGGCTCACTGCATTATCATAGCCTTGAACTCCTGTACTCAAGTGATCCTCCTACCTCAGCCTCATGAGTAGCTAGGACTACAGGTGAACGACCTCCCTGCCCCCGCCCCCGCCACCCATAGCTTTTTCATCTATGTGTCTACTCCGAAACTTAACACCTTGACTCTTTGTATTATGTTTTATCTGCATTACTATCTCCCCCACTAGATGGTGATATCCTCAAGGGGAGGAACTGTGATGTTTACCCTTGTGACATTCATTCATTCAACACATTTTTAAATATATACTGGGCACCAGGAGCTAAACATATGGATGACTCATACCCAATACAGAAAGAGACACGTGTACTAATAGCTAATACACTCCAATGACAGATGATTCATTTTTGAAAATGCAATGCTGGGAACAGTACAGAGGAACAGAATAAGAAGGTCACCTCACTCTGGAGATCAGGGAGGGCTTCTTGTAGGAAGCAGCATGTGAGCTAAGACTAGACCAAAGCCAGAAATAAATGGGATAGAGGGTAGAATGTAAGCAAGGAGGCCCGGCATTCTTAGATGCAGAGGAAATAGCTCAAAACTCCAGAAATGAGAAGACACAGTGTATTTAAGAATTAAGTACATTTTAGCCTGTCTGGAGCTTAAAAAAAAGACTGTTAACCGGAGACTGGAGAACTAAAGAGGGACAAAAATCAAAAAACGACTCCAGGGCACAGACTATGGTTTATTTAAATTTCTTCCTCTCTCCTGTGTTTGTACTTATCAAACAGGTGGTTGGTTAATAGATGTTCATGGAAGAGAGCAAAGAAAAAAAAAGGAATGGCCCAGCACTCCAGTGAGTGGGATATATTAGAAATACGAAATGCAGATTTTGTCTGCCTTCAGTGCCATTGGATAGACAAGACATATCTGTCAACACTGGTAAATACTAGGCCCCGTTTGATTTAATAACTGCAAAGAATACATGCGAGGGTGGTTAAGTCTGGAGAGATTGCTGTGACCAGGGATTACCAAGGGAGCCTACATCAACGAGATGGAACCTGAACTGCATCTGTAGGATGAGTATGGTTTAAGAAGAAAAGAATAAAAAGACATTCTGGATCTTACTACATGAAGACGAAGGCATGAAAGGCAAGTAGAAAGAGGAAACAGGTGTTTTTTGTTGTTGTTTTTTTTTTTTTTTGCAAACTTTTCTTGATTCTTTCTCTATCAGCTTCTGTTTAAGAGCTTTGTTGAGGACTTCAAGGCTTTTGTTAAAAGGCACCAGAGCATGGGACAGGGGCCCTATCTAAGGAAAGTCTATTCATGGAATCAGAGCACAAGGAGACTCGCCTTATAAACTTGACCCGAATGGAATTTACATTTTGGTATGGATTGGAGTTCTTTTGAAAAAGTGTGCAGAGACATGAATGTTAATTGTATTCAGAGACTCGATGTTAATTGTTCAGTGAAAATAAATGCCATTTTCAAACAGGATCATTTTTTTTCTTTACAAAAGCAACCAAGTAATTTACCCTATAAATTTTAGGCAATATTTAACTGAGAACATTCTGGAACAACAAGTCTATAGGCAGTTCTGTGGAGCCTGGGTAATGGAATTTGACTTGCACTTTTCTGGCTAAGTTTTCTATTCAATGCTCTGACATTTTTGTCTATCATCTTTTAAACACATTTTCCAGTTACCGCTTGCATGTTACAGTTGGACATTTTTGAATTTTTATTTTCCAGTGTTACTTTCCTTTCCTTTTCTTTTTTATTTTTGGAGATGGAGTCTCACTCTGTGGCCCAGGCTGGAGTGCACTGGTGCAATCTCGGCTTACTGCAACCTCCGCCTCCTGGGTTCAAGCAATTCTCCTGCCTCAGCCTCCCAAGTAGTTGGGACTACAGGCCTGCACCACCACACCTGGCTAATTTTTTTTTTTTTTTTAGATGGAGTTTTGCTTTTGTCACCCAGGCTGGAGTGCACTGGCGCGATCTCGGCTCACTGCAACCTCTGCCTCCTGGTTTGAAGCAATTCTCCTATCTCAGCCTCCTGAGTAGCTGGGATTACAGGCACCTGCCACCATGTCCAGCTAATTTATTTTTTATTTTTAAAAATATAGTAAAAAAAAAACATAGTAAAAAAACGGGGTTTTACTATGTTGGCCGGGCTGGTCCTGAACTCCCAACCTCGGGTAATCCACCCACCTCTGCCTCCCAAAGTGCTGGGATTACAGGTGTGAGCCACCATACCCGGCCAATTTTTGTATTTTTGGTAGAGCCAAGGTTGCATCATGTTGGCCAGGCTGATCTCAAACTCCTTACCTCCAGTGATCCTCCTGCCTCGGCCTCCCAAAGTGCTGGCATTACTGGCATGAGCTACTGCGCCTGGCCTAATTTTCTTATAAAATTATGATCCCAGCTTCTGCAGAATTTCCAATGTTAGCATATGAAATTATTTTCTCTAAATTTAATAGTTCACATTTTATGAAACTGAAATTTATTTTATCCTCATCGTTCTTTGTCGTTTAAGCTTTCTCAGTTTGCTATGCTTTTTCAGGCTCTGCTATTGCTTAAAATGCTTCCAAATTTAGAATAATCTATGAATTTCATTATTGAGCTTTTTTTTCTCTTAGAAAAAATTTTAAAGTTTGATCATCACATTCATGCTGTTCAGCTATAGACAATGACTTAAAAGTGCTGGCTTCAATGTAGAAGTTCAATAAGTACTTGAAGATAAATATTATGACCTGATTTATTATTCACCCTTGCACAGCCTTCCTTTCAACAGGCTAGCCATATTATTATCTTTGCCTTATGATAATTTTGTCAGTTTTCAATCCTTCTTTCCAAGTAATTTGAATTAATATGCACATAACATTAAATAACATGATAGCGAGATAAAATATTTTCTTCATTAGTTAATATTTATTGGCAATGGTATGTTGGAGGTGGCTCCTACCAGCTTACCAGAACTGACAACTTTTCAGAAAATTTATGTCAGTTGCTTGTACCTTAGTATCCTGAAATCTGCCACAGTGGGAATATTTATACCACAGAAATTGGCAAACACTACAAATTAGGATTTGCCTTTTCTATCCTTCCCAAAGCCAGTCGTTAAACATGTAGCAACACACTACTGACTGTAATCAAGGTAATTTTTTAAAAAAGATTTTTAACTTAATTTTTTTTTCGTATATCACTTTTTACAAAACAGTCTTAAGTAGGCTTTCATGAACACCTGACATTTATTTTCATATGAAACTGATCCTATTCTGCACATATCTTACTTCCTGGTTTTCTCTTGCTAAGCCTTGTATAAATGTGTAAGATGGTATAGTCTGGCTCAAGCAAGGGCTCTCTCTAAAGCCAGAATTTAACTTCTAGCATTACCATATTTTAGTAGTATAGCATCCAAGTTTTTCTAATCTCTATAATCTAAATTTCATCACTTGTAACATGAGGTTATTAACTCTATGCACATTCTACCTGCTTTGGAGATTAGAAAAGATAATTCATATGAATCATTTAGCACAGATTCTTTTTTTTTTTTCAGTGGTGGGTCTTGCTCTGTTGTCCAGGCTGGGGTGCAGCTGTGCAATCATAGCCCACTGCAACCTCAAACTCCTGGGTTCAAGTGATCCTCCTGCTTCAGCCTCTCAAGTAACTATACCCAGCTAAGTTTTAAAAAAATTTTCTGTTAAGATGGGATCTCACTATATTTTCCAGGCTGGTCTTGTATTCCAAGGCCCAGTGATCCTCCTGCCACTGCCTCTCAAAGCACTGGGATTATAGAAGTGACACTGTGTCTGGCCTCAGCACAGATTCTTATTTTGTACACCACAAAGAAATAAAGAAACATTGCCAATTAAACCACAACACAGCATTATTATTTGTAAAATGCATCTCTATTTCAGAAGTGTTAAAATATGGGGAAATATATATCTTAAAATCAATGATATAGGATGGTTAACTACCAAGTATTTTCTACAGAGAGAACACTGGACTCCATTTATTGCAGGAATAATAGTTTGGAAAAATCTGGATTCAACTAATACAAAAAAGGTCCCATTGGAATTATGATAACACATTCCTAAATATTGCTATGACCTTGGTTTGTTTTATTTCTAAACTTTTGGAAAAACGTACACATTTTCTTAAAAAAGCAGATAGTACCATACTTTTTTGTGATCTTTTCAAAAGTATTTGAAGCAAATTAGTTAGTTTATTGGCATTAGCATCTCAAGCTATACTTTCTTCAGACTTGCCAATCAGTTTATATAAAATCACAAGTGGAGTTTATGCTAATAAGTTGTTTTTTAATAATCGTGACCTCTCTCCTCTCCCTAGGCTTTTCTGAATTTAAAAGCTTAGGGAAAATGAAAACATTTCCAAAATTGTATGTGAGCGTCAAGGTAAATTATTTACTGATAACAACAGTATCTCAGTCCAGTTTCTGTTACTAAAACAGAATGGCACACACCAGGTCATTTACACAGAAAAGAAGTTTATTTCTTACAGCTCTGGGGGCTGTGCAATCAAAGGGCATGGCTTTAGCATCTGGTTAGGGTCTTTGGGATGCATCATCCTGTTGTGGAAAGATGGAAGAGCAAGTGATCATGTGCAATAGAGAAAGCATGAGAGTCTGGGCTCACTTTATAACAACGTACTCTCAAGATAACTAACCCACTCCCACAATAATGGCCTTAATCCATTCATAAGTATACAGCCCAAATGACCTAATTACCTCTTGCAGCCCCCCACCTTTTAATACGGTTAGAGTGGCAATTAAATTTCAACATGAGTTTCAGAGGATAAACATATAAACCATAGCAAACAGTAACACAGAACTAAATATTTGGTTCTCTCTTGCCAATTAGATAATTTATATCTTATCGGAAATACAGCCATTTTAGTAATACATCTACCTGCCATTTAAAGGACAAAATTTAATTGTGACATTTAAGGTAACCAATAATCAGGAATTATGTAAACTACTATGGGCTCAAGCTCAAAATGGCCATGGTACAGTTAAGCACCGTGAACGGGAGCGATCCCCACAAACTACGAATTCACTATGTTCAAAATACAGTTGGCTGGCAAATAACTGATGGTAGCTCATGGCCTTAGTCATACTAACAAAGTCTTAAGCAACTGAACAATAATGTATGTGGTAAAAAATCTAGAAGACAGTAAGCGCGGCTTTTTAAAAGGTCAAAAATCAGAGCAAATTGAAGAACCAAATTCACTGTAGAGATAATTTATCCTGAATAAACTTCGTGTTTGAACAGACAATAACATGGACAATCATTTGTAAGGGCAAAATGAGACACAATTTGTTGTTGCAGAATTTGAAAAGCAAATGCTATAACCTTTAGATTGTCCAGTAATTTCTTTTGAGACAAGTAATTTAAAAAAATGTATCTCTGAAACAGCTTTGCTAGTAATACCAAATGCTTCATGAGTGATCATTTATATAAAAGAGGAGTAAAACAAGGAACGTTTATTATTTCACTTATGCTGTAAGTAACTCTGGGGGTCTTACACACCAGATGTCCCTTAACTTTTGGTATAAGGAAATGATTTTCTATTTAGTCAGATAAAAGACCCTGATTTTGCGGTATAGATAATAACCGTCCATTTAAAAATATATTATCATTAACGATGATATGAAATCTGAGCCACCCACAGTTTATTTTTTTCAAAAATGTGTAACCTTGTCTCACAGTTTATTAGCAAATTTAGCTGCATAGTAACAATCCTTTGGCATCCATTTGCATTCTATTTTCATTTGTCTATGCTCTTCCTCTTTCCTCCCTCCCCATCCTCACATTATCCTCAAATACTCATTGTATACTCTCTGTGTGTATGACACTGTAGTACTATATGCAGGCTTGCTGGATCTCAGCTATTCTAGCTAAATCACATTCCCTAAAAAACTTACCCTTTGGAGAACAGTGTTTCTTGTGAGGTATGACATTAAACTCTGTAAACTAGCAAAGTCCATTTGAGCTTTTTTTTCAAAGAAATTAAATTTCAAAAGTGCTGAGATGTTAAGCAATGGATAAAACAAGGGAGTAAATTATTCATAAATGTATTAATAAATATTTCAGTCCTAAATGGAGTCCTGGTTAATGTACATTAATATCTTAGTAAGTGAAATTCTTTGAATGTTTTATATGTTACAATTTAAAGTATTTAGTATTATTGACCATGAATCTATAGATAAAACATTTAACAAAAGTCACCAATAAATATGAAAAGGGCACTTTGGGAAGTTTTAAAAAATAAACTCATTAATAGTGCAAGACATTTACAGGCAAAGATACTTACTTATCATACCCTAAATCTGATTTTATTGTATGATTAGGATTCTTTCCACTTGAAATAGGTTGTCAAAATGAACTCTGAACACAAATATTAAGAGCATTATTGGTGTTTCATTAAATGTACAGCCTCTCATTATATTGTACATATATCCCTGAAATGTCTTTGAATGCACTTTATAAATTCGAATTGTAAGCTTATTTTTCAACTTGTAGCAAACATTGCATTTTCAAAAATTTGTCATTTTTGCATAGGTGGGATGAAGAATGTATTAGTCCTGTCAAGCAAAACTGTTGCTTTGGTCACTCACTGCATACTAGTAATATTATATAGCTGCTCACATTTAACGGGAACGTTAAGTAATCTCACTAATTTTTGTGTATGTGGCACTGCAGAATATCATTTCAGAAAATATTCTACAGCATGGCACTTTTGACATTTTGGGACTGATAATTATTTGTTGTGGGGCTGTCCTATCCTGTGCATTGTAGGATGTTTAGGAGTATCCCTGGCCTTTACACCCTAGATGCCAGTAGCATCTTCAACTAGTTGTGACAACCGAAAATATCCTTAAACATTGCCAAATGTCCCCTGGAAGACAAAATGATCCCCTATATAAATAAGCACTATTTTACGATAACATGTTTTATAAAAGGAATTTAAGCTTAGGAGTCCTACCATAAGGAGGTCTCAAAAATCCTTTATCTTAAAAGACAGAAAATGGTCAGTGGTCTGCAGTGATCACTCTTTTATAATCAACTTTATTGAAGTATAACTTATATACAATAACATGCAGATGGTAAGTGCACGGTTTGATGAATTTTAATAGACATACCCACGTAACTATAACCCCAACTAACACATAAAATATTTCCATCACTTTAAAAAGTTCCATGCTGCTACTTAGCTGTCAATCCTGGCTTACATTAATCCAAACCCTGCCCCAGAAAAGCACTGATTGCCATCCCAATAGAGTAGTTTTAGCTACTGTGGAACTTCATGTAAATGGAATAAGGTACAGGTATATACCCTTTTATGTCTGACTCCTTTCACTCAATTTAATCTCTGTGAAATTCATCCATATTATTGTGTATATCAGCAATTTGTTCAGTTATTTCTTAGAAGAATCCATTTGTTTGATTACATGACAATTTGTTTATTCATTCACCTGTTGAAGGACTTTGGGTTGTTTCCAGTTTTGGGCTATCACAAAACAGCCGTTTTGAACTTTCACACACAAGCTTTTTTATAAACATGAGTTTTTATATCTCCTGGGTAAGTACCTAGAGCTGGAATTGCTGCATCATAAGATAGATTTTGTTTACTTTCATGGGTAAACACCCTCACTAATGATGTGCAAGAGTTCCAGTTGTTCCACATTTTCACCAACACACTTGATATTATTATGATTTCTAGGGGTATCTCTTGCTGATTTTAATTTACTTTTCCCTGATGATGTTGACTATATTTTCATGTGATAATTGGCCATTCATGTACCTTCTTTTGTGATGTGTCTGCTTAAGACTTTTGCTCATTTTTAAATTGGGTTTTTCTTGTTGAGTTGTAAGAGCTCATTACATATTCTGGACCCAAGTCCGTGTGTATGTGTGTTTGTGTGTGTGTGTGTGTGTGTGTGTGTGTGTACATATATAGAGTGAATATTTCATCCCAGTTTATTAATTATCTTTTGGGAACAAAAAACAAAACCACCATCAAGATTGCATTTAGAGGACCCCATTGTTGGAAGTAAATCCTTATGAGATTATTTTTATAGTGCAATCATCTAACCATGAGTTTATTCTATTTTCATGTAATTGGTTTGCTTATAGGAAGGCTTCATAGTCATAAATTGTAGTACCTATAAATAGAAAGTATTCATTCTCCAGTACAGTTACCAACAACTCTGTAATCCTTGTAATCAATTTTTTTAAAAAACAACATTTACTTTATCCAAGGTTCTGAAGTGTTCTCCTTTAAGGAGGTGTGCATGTGTATGGCTCAATCTAAACTAACTAAATGAACTGGTATTAACGCAGTGTAGAGGACAGATGTTGGCAAATACAATGCAATGCTCTGTGACATTGCTCATACAACATGTAGAATTTGAATGAAGTTTCTTTGGCTAGATGAAACAGTCATTTAACAAAAGGTAATTAAGTAATTACGCACTTTATTAGAATCATAGAAATTTAGAGCTGAAAGTATAGAGACCATCATAGTCCAATATTCTCCTCTCACTGCTGTATCAGTGTAGACAGAATACTGGGGCTGTTTTAAAACTAGAGCTATCTAGAGGAATTGGTCTCTGTTAAGCCGTTTTGTTTTGTTAAACAAGCCATGCATGATGAGTATACAGCAAATGTGATGGAATAGGATAATTAGGATGATGAGGAACATCCATACTATTTTTTAGTAGCTCTTTCCCCAGGGAATCCTGTATTTTAATATATCATATCTCCTGGCAAAGAAGGTGCTGTAGTGTATAAATGAAAGGGCTGTCTGGGTGGGGGTTCCAGGTTAGCCCACTTCCAACTGTGGTATTTCCTAATTAGTCTGTAAAATTTTCAGGAAATTTTTACTACTTTAGTCCAAAGAAATAAGGGAATAAGTTGCAGTCGTATCCCTTGGAGGGCCTACAGGGAATGTGAAGTTTGGAGTTAGCGCAGACAGTTCTCAGCTTTGGGTGGTTCTACCCCCACCATTGTACATTTCTGGCATTCTCTCACTTTCCCAGATATTGCCACTTTGTGCCTTGAAAAACATGTAGATTAAAAAATGAACTTATATCATCCTTCCTTCCTTAGCTAATGATGTCACTGTCTAGTTTCTGAATGTCCCTCAGTACACAGAGAGTGAAGCTCAAACTCCCTTCTACTGAATGTGTGTCCCTTCCAAATCTCATGTTGAAATGTAATTCCCAATACTGGAGGTGGGGCCTAGTGGGAGGTGTTGGGTCATGGGGCAGATCCCTCACGAATGGCTTGCTTCTGTCCCTATGGTAGTGAGTGGGTTCCTGCAGGATCCAGTTAAGACTGTGGCAGCTACTTCCTCCCACTCCCCGCTCGCTCTAGCTCCGGCCACGTGATGCATGTGCTCCTCCATCTTCGGCCATGATTAGAAGCTTCCTGAGGCCCTCACCAGAAACAGATGCCAGCACGATGCTTCATGTACAGCCTGCAGAACTGTGACCAATTAATCCTCTTTGTACATTACCAGTGTAAAGTATTCCTTTATAGCAATGCAAGAATGAACTAACACGTTCCTTAAATGAAGGAATATATGAAAAGCTTCTAGCAGTGTGTCAGGCCCGATAAATTGTAGTCCACAACCCTTTATCATGGCATAAAAGGGCCCTTCTGAATTGACTTCTCATTTATAGGACTCTCCCATCCTCCCTTCTTTTCCTCCACCTCTCACTGCCTTCTCCAAAATGTGCCCAGTGTTCCAGAACATGGGTCTTCTCTGTTCTGTGCACTACCCAGCTGCTCTATCTTTGTTCATGTTGTTTTCATGGTCTAGAACTCACACCCACACACTCTGTTGGCCTGCAGAATCCCTACTGTTTCCTTTAGAATCAAAGCAAGTGTCAACTCTCTGAAGCTCTCCGATTCTCCTTTTGCCTACTACCTCTGCCTCAGAAGGAAATTTAGTATTGCTGCCTAATTTTGATTTTGTTCATAGCTCTATCATAATACTGGCCACAATATGGCAGTTATTTATCTACTTGCTTCTTATGATAACTAGTGAAGTCTTGAAAGCAGAGACTGTGTGTTCTATAACCAACTTGTAGTGCAGTGCCCAAAATATGGTGAGGGTTTGGTGAACGTTTGCTGGTTGGAACAAAATTGATATGTGGGCCACATTTATTTAAAACCACAGCCCCAGGGTCACTGGTCAGTTGCCTTAAGTAAGACAGCAAGGAGAGATGGTGTATAGTGAAGCTCAGCAAAGCAGGGAAAAGTAGGAAAACTTTCTTAAGTAGTAGACCCAGAGATAATTTTTCTCTAAAGATTTCATTTCTTTTAAGTACATTTAAAAAGAGGAGCCATATAAATCAAGTAATCCACTGTTTTGGAAAAACTGCGTTACCTTCAAGGGGTCTGTTCTGAGAAAAGTATGTGTGTTTGCACAAAAGTTATTAGTCAGAATATTATTTTCATAATCTTATCCTACTTAAATATTTTACCATCCTTTAAAATGCCTGAGAGAAAAAAAAATACACGATTCTGGTAAGGGCTGCAATTCACTGTAAAAGCAAAATATGGGACTTGAGACAGGTAGAAAGAGAAGTGATTTGTGCATTTGGATTTATTATTTAAAAATTAGAAAAAATTAGTTAACACTTCAAACATATAGAAACTAGTACAACAGAAACTATTGTTTTTCAGATCCCTCTCCTTCCACCCGCATTAAATTTTCTTTTTTTCTTTTCTTTCCTATTTTTTCTTTTTTTTTCTTTCTTTTTTTTTTTTGGAAACAGGAGTCTCACTCTGTTGCCCAGGCTGGAGTGGAGTGCCATGATCTCGGCTCACGGCAACCTCCACCTCCCCTCCCGGGTTCAAGCAATTCTCTTGCCACAGCCTCCCGAGTAGCTGGGAGAATAGGCATGTGTCACTACAATCGGATAATTTTTTGCCTTTTTAGTAGAGATGGGGGTTTCTCTATGTTGGCCAGGCTGGTCTTGAACTCCTAACCTCAAGTGATCCACCCTCCTCAGCCTCCCAAAGTGGTGGGATTACAGGCATGAGCCACCATATCCGGCCAATTTTCTAAAGTGCATCCCTAGATAGTATTTTTCCTTGTGGATGCATGTATGTAGGTCTTTAATTGTTTTCTGACAATGTCTTAATTCCATTCTCCTCTTAAAGAGTATATAAAGTTGTTATAGTTTCTTAGGTTAACAGTTACTTTACTTTATTATTAAAATGTATTACATTTTTTTCTGTTTCCTATGTTTGGTGTTGAGTAGCCTGCTGGAAATTTTTCTTTCTTTGAAGATACTTTTATCTTTTCTCTGTGGTTGCTTTTAGTTTACCTATTTGTTTTTGGTGTTCTGAAAATATTTTTTTTGGTGTTTCTATGTGTAGACTCATTTATATTATACATTTCAAGATTCACTGGGCTTCTTGAGCCTGGGTATTCATGTCTTCTGATTCATCTTAGAAAATTCCTAGTCATTAATTCTTCGTTGCTTTGCCAAATTGTCTCTATCTACTTTTTGGAACTTCTATTTAACATATATTGGGTTTTCACTTTTCATTCTCCTTTTTCTTTTTCATCTCTTTCTTCAGTTTGAGCTGTAGTTTGGACAAGTTTCTAAGACTTATCCTTTAGTTCATAAATTCTCTCTCTAGCTGTATTTAACTTACTATTCATCCTATTTATTGTAATTTAAAATTTTAATTACAATGTTTTTAATTTGTAGGAATTCGTTTGGTTCTTTAAAAAAAAAATCTTCCTTTTTTTTTGAGACAGAGTCTCACACTGTCACCCAGGCTGTAGTGCAGTGGCGTGATCTCGGCTCACTGCAATCTCCGCCTCCTGGGTTCAGTCTCCTGAGTAGCTGGGACTACAGGTGTGTGCCACCACACCCAGCTAATTTTTTTGTATTTTTAGTAGAGACGGGGTTTCACCATGTTGGCCCGGATGGTCTTGATCTCCTGACCTCGTGATCTGCCCACCTCAGCCTCCCAAAGTGCTGGGATTACAGGCATGAGCCACTGCGCCTGGCCAAATCTTCCTTTTTTTAAACAGTATAATTTTATTTGTTATGTTTCAATTTCTTATTTTATATCTTTAATACATTTAAATATATTTATTTTATGGTTTCTATTAGATTGTTCTAATATCGAATATTCTTGGAGATCTTATTCTGACTCTTATTTAGTGTGGATTGTTTCTTCATCTGTTTTGTAATTTTGGACTATTATCTAATTTTTAGGAGAATTTATGTGTAGGAACCCTGTGCAGCCGGGGTTGAAGGTACGGTCTTCTGGAGTAGGTTTTGGTTTGCCTTGGATATATAAGAGGATCAGAAGCTTGAACCCAACGCATATGTTAATTATTTGGCTTGTTTGTGTGGAGTGAGGAGGTGGATTCCCATAGTTAAATTTTCAGGGAGACTTTTTCCCATACAGAGCCAGGACTAGTCAGGCAAGTTCTCTTATTAACTCCTGGGGCTGGAAGGTGAATTGTTTCCTAAACTATTCTTTCACTAATGGAGTAGCCCTTTTAGGATAGTGGTTTTATGAAGTTCCAAACTCAGTTCCAAACTCTGTTTTGGGCACGCTTAAGACATAAGTGCTATTTTCCAGATGAGCATTAAAGCTCTCTGGATTGCGAAGGATGAGACAGCCTCTTGCTCTGAATTGTCAGTTCACAAGCTTGCTGCTCTGTTTTTCAGTTTTCCTTTTTCATTTCTATCAGCTGGGATGTTCCCTTCGTTTCGGTGCCCTTAGCTATGATTTAAAAGAGTATTTGTTATATTTTATCCGGCATTTTTATGTACTTATAGCTGAAAGTTTGTAGATATTTGTAGTTTTCCTTTTAGCTGGAACCAGAAGTCTGTCATATTTGTTTTCAAGACCTTTAAATTTTGCTTTTCTTTAAAACAAAGCTTTGAGGTATTTTTTTTTCCTTTGGGAAGAAAAAATATAATGAAAGAGCAGAGCACAAAAATCTGAATGAAAATTAAATCTGTATGTGTATTTAAAAGACATAGCATCCTTGCCTGCTTTTTGTATTTATCAGCTTGCTTTTCTAAGTGCTAAGAAGATGTCATAATGTGATTGAAGGAAATAGATTTTGCCTTCTGGTTTGAATCTTTACCCTCTCTCTTATTCTCCATTTAACTCTGGATATGTAATTTATCCTCTGACATCCTTAGTTTTCACCTGTAAATAGGAGAAAGGATACTTTAATTACTTCTTAGGGTAATTAAGAAGTTCAAATGAAATAACATATCGTAGGTGACAGCTTTCTGTAGACTGTAAAACATGATGCAAATGATAGTTACTGCTAGGTACTTTCAAGTAGTAATGGGGTTGGTAAGTTTCACTTGCTTTTATTCCCTGCAATTGAATGTTTCTGAAAATTGTGGGTCTGGCCCACTCATATGCTTATATTTGAATCTCAGAACTTTCTTTTCTATAAAAGAGAAAGGTGAATTAACCCTTCATAGAATTAAAACTATAATTAAGTGGAAAAATCTTATTCCCTATATCCATAAAAGATAAATTCCATTGAATTAAAGAAAAAAATGCCCCTTCGTTTTCTCATTCAAGAGCAAGGACTTCTATAATTTGGGTTTTGTGCCACAATTCTTACCCTTTGTCTCTTTACTAAGTGGTTTCACGTTCTGAGCAAGATATATGCCAAGGGAGTTGAAAATCTTGCCCACTGCTGGGTACACCAGGAAAATAGTACTAAGTAGTACTAGTATTTTTTAAAAGATATAATAAAATACTCATAACATAAAATATACCATCTTAACATTTTTAAAAAGTTTTTTTTTTACAGCTTTGTGTAGCCTTGTGGAAACAAGGCCTCAAAAAAATGATTTACGACTCAGCGTTGTTCTTCTCCATGGAAATCTTTAGTAAAAGGCAAAAGATTTATACCATCTGAAGAGAAACCAGAGTATCCATCTTAACAATTTTTAAATGTACAGTTCAGTAGTGTTAAGTACATTCACGTTATTGTGCAGTCTTCAGAACTCTTTTCATCTTGCAAAACTAAAACTGCTTTCCATTGCAGCTTAACCGTTTTACACCTCTCCATTTCTCTTTACCCACACACAGCCCTGGCAGCCAACCTCCATTCTACTTTGTGTCTTCATGAATTTCACTACCCCAAACACCTAATGTAAGTAGAATCATACAGTATTTATCTTTTTGCAACTGGCTTATTTTCCTTAGCATAATGTCCTTGAGGTTCATTCATATTGCTGCATATGTCCGAATTTCTTTCCTTTTTAAGGCTGAATAATATTCTGTTATAGAGGGACACTTGTATTGCTTCTATCTTTTGGCTACTGTGAAGAATGCTGCTATGACCATTGGTGTGCAAATATCTGTTCAAGTACCTGCTTTCAATTATTTTGGGTATATGCCCAGAAGTAGAATTGCTGAATCTTGGTTAATTCTGTTTTTAATTTTTTGAGAAATCATCATATTGTTTTCCATAGTGGCTGCATCATTTTACATTCCCACCAACAATGTACAAGGTCCCACTTTTCCCACCTCCTTGCTAACTCTTGTTATTTTTTCTTTTGTTCTACTTTTTAAAAAATAGCTATCCTAATGGGTATGAATTTTGATTTGCATTTCCCTAACAATTAGTAATGTTCAGCATCTTTTAATGTACTTTTCTGCCAATTTGTATATCTTCTCTGGAAAAATGACTACTCAAGTCCATTACCCATTTTTTAATGGGGTTGTTGATTTTTTGTTGTTGTTGAGTTGAAGAAGCCTTCTCTTATTGTATATATGATTTGCAAATATGTTTTCTCATTCTGTAGGTTCTCTTTTCACCGTTCATTACGTCCTTTGATGCACAAAAGTTTTTAAGTTTAATAGAACACCATTTGTTTATTTTTGCTAACATTGCCTATAATTTTGGTGTCACATCTAGGAAACTATTGGCAAAAGTAATATTTTTGAGTAGTTTCACAATGGAATCCCGGATGAGGAAGAGAAAAATCAGTATTGTCTAGAATTATAATTATTTAAGGATCTATCTAGAATTCAAATTGGCTTGGTGGCAAAACAGAAAAGAAGTTGTTCACTCTTTTAGGCAACTCAGTACTTCCACCCCTCTCTCTGTTTGAGCATTTCCATATCTTATGAATATTGTGGCATGTGGAGTCTGTTCGCCACTCTAAATGCTGATTAGGCCAGACACTCCATTTCTCAAACTGCCTTTCGCTGGGGTGTGGGCATATGACCTTGGCACTACCAATCACGTGCACCTGTACCAGAGGTCCTTGCAGTCCCAGTGATGGTATAGAACCCGAGTTCCTGGGCACTAGCAGAGGTAATGGTAGTGCTTTGCTTCTATACTTGCTATGTGTGGCAGTGGTTGCTGGTTGTCTATTCTTTCCTTCATCCGTAGTAATGAAACCTCTTCTTCTTAACTGGGCACGTGCCATTCAGAATAAAGACTATATTATCCAGTCTCCATGGGGCTAGGTTTGGCCAGTTCTGGCTAATGAGCTGTAACTAGAAGTATTGGCTGACCGCTTCTGGGATCTTCCTTAAAGGACAGCTGGAGTTTCATCTGTTCCTCTTCTGGCTTGAATGTGGATCAGGATGGTTGAAGCTGGATTAGCTACCACGAATGATGAGACAACTACAGTAGTGGAGGCTCTGCATGGGAGAGCAACAAAATAGAAGGGGCCTGCATCTCTGGGGCCTCCAAGCAACAGAGTTTACCTATCAGCCTTGGACCTCCAGACTTTTATATGAGAAACGGAAGTATATATCTCTCTTATTTAAGGTCAGGTAATTTGGGGTCTCTGTTACTTGCTGCTGAAGTTAATCTTAATCAATGCACTGTCAGTGGTGCAAGCTGCAATGTCAAGCTGTGCGGGCTGCAGGGGGCCAGCTGGAGGGTGTGAGTTGAGGCTTCATTCCTGGTTCATTGCCCTTGACTGTTTTTTTCAACCTTTCTTGTGATTCTATGACATACGTATCATTTTAATGAATTCCAGTCTCTTTAAATCAGTTGGAGTCGTTTTTGATTATAAAAAAAGTTCTTACTGATATGAGGTGAAGATCTCTTAAAACTCTTTTTCAGATAAAAAACAAGTTTGTTTTTCACCACAAATTTCAGCCTTAAAGCTCAACCACATTTTCAGATAACTCAAGGTGAAAGTTCACACACAGCATCCATTAGAAGAAGTTAATTGTGAAAAAGGGATCTTCAGTGGTCATCCTTTAACTGATGAGACCTCCCATATGTTTTGAATGATTTAATTTCCAACACATTCTCTTCTGAGTCTTTGATATATGTGTTGACTCCATGAAATAAAGTCTAAGTGTGAAGGGAAGAGGGATTTTAATGCTTACTCTATCTCAGGACCTTGCTAAGTGGTCCTCAGCCCAGGCATTACTGAGCTGGGGCTGAATTTCTTCATCTTTAGAATAATAGAAGAACACATTTACCAGTGTCTCAGTTAGTGGATATAGACAGGAAAGTCTCAAGCCTCAGGTGCTGAGGAGTGAGAATGGCCAACAAACAACAAAAAAGAAGTTAATTGTGCCTCAAATAAAAGATTCATTTTGATTCTTAAAATCCTGTCAGGATCTCATTCAGATCTCTGAGGGACATTTATGCTCTCTCATCATCTCGGTGTTGAACACCTGTTTGAGCTGTTAGTGTATGCATTCATTCAACCATGCCTTTGGCAAACGCTTTTTAGGTGCCTATCAGTGCCGGGCATTACTTGGCCCCTGCTTCCTACCTGCCCCTTGTTGCAATATCCATTCCACATTCTGAATGAATTCAATGGACTAGGCTGGAGAGTCTGAGGGAAGCAACGTGATTCGTTTATGCATCATCTATCAAGTGTGATGGGTGCATGCTGGGACGCAGCACGTGAGAACACAGGCTGCCTCCCTTCCTCAGCGGTTGCAGGACTGCACTCTGTCAAAATGTGTGTCCAGAAAGGTCTAAGTCCCTAAAGTGTGGTGGTTATTAAGAAAAATTTCGCCTTCTATATCCTCCAACGTTTCTAATAAAATCATGACTATCCTCGATTTGCAACCACAGACTTCTGGGAATACTGCTATTATTGGCACCCAACCCTGTCCTCTGTCATTCAGAGATTGCTGTCTGTGAGGTCAAGAATTTTTTAGTTTATTCATCTTTGTATCCCCAGAGCACAGCATGTAATAATAGTTTAAATAATTTTTTTTTGAGATGGACTCTCGCTCTGTCACCTAGGCTGGAGTGCAGTAGCACGATCTCAGCTCACTGCCACCTCCGCCTCCTGGGTTCAAGCAATTCTCCCTGGCTCAGCCTCCCGAGTAGCTGGGACTACAGGCTTGCACCACCACACCTAATTTTGTATTTTTAGTGGAGTCGGGATATCACCATGTTGGCCAGGCTGGTCTTGAACTCCTGACCTCAAGTGATCCGCCCATCTCGGCCTCCCAAAGTGCTGAGACTACAGGCATGAGCCACTGTGCCTAGCCTAAATAATATTTTTTTAAAATTTAAATTATTTCTCACAAACAGTGTTCACACAATTTGCTCTGTTTACTTTCTACACCACACAACTGACCTGGTACTAAAATTCAGCTTAGAGATCACTTCCTCAGGGATACCTTCTCTGATACCAAAGCTAAGGTCTGGGCCCCCTATGATGAGTTCAGAGAACATCTTAGGTTTAGGTTTCCACTTTATAGCATTTATTATACTTTTATTTATGTAATATTTGTGTCCTGTATTGGAATAAGAACTCCAGGAGGTCTGTAACATTCTCTTATCCTCAGTGCTACTATTTATAATCAATGCCTAGGACACAGTAGATGCTCAGTAAACGTTTCTAGAATAAATGAATTTTGATCAATAGGATTTATGAGGCTAGTCTCTCTCTTCTTCTCATCCTCTACTCTCTACATAGTGATTTACACCCATTCAAAACTGTTTTTTTTCTTCCTACTGTCACTTTCCAACTCCTACCAACTACTGGTTGAACCCGTGATGTCTTATGGAATAGATGTCAGGGTGGCTACAGCAGTTCCATTTTGGAGAGCAGTTTTTTATTTTTTGCCCTTCTCCGGGTCGTGGACTGATAAGGCAGTGGAATCCTTCTGCCCTCAGAACTTTGCCTTTTGACTTTGTTCCTTGGGAATGTGCCTGTCAGACTGTGAAGTCATTCCTTCTTTTGATGAGAAACTGAGACTAGCAGAGCTCTTTCCCTGCTTTAAATGAAGCACTCGAGTGGGCAGCAACCTGCTCTGCTGCTGCACCTGAATTGTACCTGTAGGGTATTAGGGTTGGATGGATCTTAATGACTTCCTGCGGCACCTTCTCCCATTTTCTAAATAGAGACAGGAAACTTGCCTAAGGCTACAGACTTGGTCAGTGACAAAACTAGGCCTAGACCCCAGATCTGCTTTCTCCTCCAGCACACTGCCTCCTGCCCTGCAGTCCTTGGAGGATTCTTGCAGGGTCTGGTCCACTGATAGAGATCAATTTTTTTTTTTTTTGAGACTGAGTCTAGCTATGTTGCCCAGGCTGGAGTGCAGTGGCGAAATCTCGGCTCACTGCAGCCTCTGCTTCCTGGGTTCAGGTAATTCTCATGCCTCAGCCTCCAGAGTAACTGGGATTCCAGGCATCCACCACTACACCCGGCTAATTTTTGTATTTTTAGTAGAGACGGGGGTTCACCATGTTGACCAGGCTGGTCTCGAACTCCTGACTTCAAGTGATCCATCAGCCTCGGCCTCCCAAAGTGCTGGGATTACTGGCATGGGCCACCGCACCCGGCCAGATGTGGATCAATTTTGACAAGACTGATTAATTCACCAAGAATTCCTTGGACCACCAATGTGATTATCCACATTGATTTATTAGGTGTGTGTGTGGGCTGAAGGGAGGAGTAGCATAAGGTAATGGAAATTATGCTCAATTCCACCACTTGTGGAAAACAAGTTGTAGCAGATGGTGCTAGCTATTGTCTTTTCACCGTCCAAGCAAGCTTTCTCATCACCCCTTCTTCTGGTAACTGCCCTCCCTCCTCCTCACTCCCTTCGCAGAGGCGGGGGCCGGTATCCGGTCTAGCTAATCATAGCTCCCCACTCCTTCCCACTCAGTAACGGTTCAGGGGAAGGTATGAACTCAAGCTGGCTTTATTATAGTCCTTCCCTGAGATTTCTGAGTTTAAAAACAGGAGAAGCAATGGTGTTATCTCGGGGTTATGGTACCATAAGGATATGAAATTAAAGGACTGTGGTCATCTTTTTAACCAAACAGAGAAGACCTGTTATAGGAGCAGATCAGAGTTAAGCAGAGACTCAGAGAGAAAAGCTGGATATAGGATGGAATCACAATCCCAGTTCTTTAGCCCTGGATCCGACCTCTTTTCTCAGGTTCTTCGAGTTACCCTACTTTATTATGCCTGGCTACATGGGCCTATCAATTCCCTTCTTTTGTTTAAAGATAGTTGGAATTAGATTTTTATCACTCACAATGAAGAATTTTGACTAGAAATTCTAGAGACTGTTAAAACATACCAAAAAATACTTCTGATTTTAGGTAAAGAGTTTGTCTGTAGTCACTGTGGGTGTAGGGTAATATCGCCTTTCCTCTGACCCTAAACTAAGGAAGGATAAGCCAGAAGTCAGTCTTTCAATACAAACCTCATGGGTGAGTAGTGATTAGCTTTTTGTATTTCCTCACCGTTGTCTGTCTTGGTCAGCTCAACCAGGAAGGACAGGTCGCTAATGAGGCCAAGGGCACAGGTCAGGTGGCTTGGTCAGTTCTTTTCTGTCTGTGACACAAGACTTATCCCCCAAATATCCAGCTGTTTGCAAGCTGTACCCTTGAGTGATGTGAGCTAGCGTGGCATGTCTATACTGACTCTGGAAGGCAGCATGGGGTGATGGAGCACCAGACTGAGCCTTAGGAGAGAGGGATCCAGTCCTAACCCCATTTTTCCCTTATTGGAAAACCCCCAGTGAAGACATTTGACTTCTCTGGGCCTTAGTGTATCAGGTTACAAAAAAAGTGATACCTGAACAACATGATCCTAAGATACCTTCTAGGTCTAAAATTACATTATTATAAAAGAACAACTCGAATGCATCCCCTATGAATGGCATTGACCTCTCTGTTCTTTTATCAAAAAGATATCACAATTTAACTCCGTTGTTTTTTCATCAGTCCTTAGGGCAAGCCACGTGCAGTATCATTAAGTATCTTTCAAATAGAAATCTCTGCTTCTGGCACAAAGGAAGCCTTGCCCTCCTTATCAAATTATTTGCTACGCTTAGGGCTGTCTTAGCTATGCCAGGGAAAGCGAATCCCTTTTTCTGAAATACTAATTACTGTGAAGCAGCGATTCCGTACTTCAGGGCCTAGGAGGGGAGAGATTTCTTGGTGTTCTCACCTCTGCCATCCAGACTCCCTTTGACACATCCACCTGCCAGACTGTGCAGAGTGGAGGGTTGCTAGGAGACCAGGGTGGCAGACAGGCAGGATCCAGAGGGGCTCGGCTAGTTGGGAGAGCTGCAAGGATGAACACAACCATTGAATGAAAAAGGAAGCAAATACTTCCTGGACTCCTGATCTATTTTAGAAGACTGAGGTAAATACACGTGGGGGTGGGCTGGGGATGGAAAGGGAGGAAGTTTCAGGGAAGAGCTTGTAGATCAGAGGTGGGGATGCAGCATGAAACCCTATAGGAGGTGAGCACGGCAGGAGGCTGTGTAGATGGCAGACACCAAAGGCTTATTGCTCAGAGGAGATAAAAACAAAAGTCATTTTGATTGACACTCCTGGTGAACCTGAATGAGACTACTAGTCATCGGCTTTCCTCGGGGCTGCCACGATGGCTGGGTGCCTACAGGACTGCTAAGAGCCACTGATTGTCTGATGCCATCTCTCCTGGGCCTGAGCTTGTCTCCGAGAAGCACTGATCCAAGTGCAGATGCATTTGAGTTGCTCCGAATAGCAAGGGGGTGATCCAGTAGAGCTCAGTGTTACTGCGTGGAGAGCAATGGTCAAGCAGACCCTGATGGGACACCCCCAGGACACAAGGTTAAGACCACTCTAAAGCAAAGAGCACTCTACTTACTCAGTCACACTGTTAGCAAGGCCACGAGTTTGCTTGACACTGTGTCCTGGCACATGGTAAGAACTCAATAAATGCTTGGTTTTAAAATTGTTATTGTTGTAAGGGTCCTTACCAATGGGTACTGAATATTCCTCTACTCCCTTCACCCCTAAGATTTTGCTGTATAATTGTTTTGAAGTGATATGCATTATAGCATTTTTTTTGACAGGGTCTTGCTCTGTCACTGAAGCTGGAATGCATTGGTGCTGTCATGGCTCACTGCAGCCTCGATCTCCCAGCCTCAAGCCATCCTCCCACCTCAGCCTCCTGAGTAGCTGGGACTACAGGCACATGCCACCATGTCTAGCTAACTTTTAAAGATATGAGGTCTTACTGTGTTGCCCAGGATGGTCTTAAACTCCTGGCCTCAAATGATCCTCCTGTCTCGGCCTCCCAAAGCGCTGGGCTTATAGATGTGAGCCACCATGCCTAGCCATAAATGCCTTGCCTTTTTTTTTTTTCCTGACTCTGTCATCCAGGCTGGAGTACAGTGGCACAATCTCAGCTCACTGCAACCTCTGCCTCCCAGGTTCAAGCAATTCTCATGCCTCAGCTTCCTGAGTAGCTGGGATTACAGGTGTGCACTACCACATCCAGCTAATTTTTTTGTATTTTTAGCGGAGTTGGCTTTTCACCATTTTGGGCAGGCTCATCTTGAACTCCTGGCTTCAAGTGATCCGCCCACCTCAGTCTCCCAAAGTGCTGGGATTACTGTGCCCAGATTGCCTTGTCTTCTTTTAATGGCCCTCTATTGGTTTCACGTCCCATTCGTATGCCTATGAGAATTACACACTCAGGGTCAGTTTCCTTCAGCCAGTCAATAGGCACCATTCACAGGCACATTTGCTGACATAATGCAAATTTGACATGCCAAAATATCTGACTCAATAAAATATGAACTACATGTTACCATATCTTGCCAGGAAAAAAAATCATCATCTTTATTTCATTTCTGATTTTCAGTTTTGAAATGCATGTTTCATAATTGAATTTTATGCATGTTTAACGTGACATGTGGCCTTCCCCAGCAGTCATTGCATATTTGGGGGGACAGCATGACCCTCAGGTGAGTCTGTTGCTGATCTGTACAAAGCTGCCTCTGCCTGAGGTTATGGCTTACTGCTCATAGCAGCAGCAGCAACAGCAGCAGCACAGTAACGGCAAGCTCTGCCTTAAAAGGAATCACATCCTAGAATGATGTAATGTTTCCGGACGTGTGTTGGTTAAGTCACATGAGGTCTGACATCATCTGGAGCAGGGAGCTTCCAGGAATGCTGCCACTAGCAACTTTGCTGGGCAGACACTGGAGCACAGCTCTTTCAGGAGACAGAAAACAAAGCAGAGCAAAACAAAAGCTACGTGCCAGCTTCAAAAATCTGAGTAGTCAAATCACAAGGGGAGAGAAAGAGAACTGTAACACTTACTCCAGAGACTCTCAACCTTCACTTTTCAGCACTTAGACAAATTTGTAATCAAAACGACCTTGGGAGGCTTTATCTGGTTCAACCTTCTGCCTCTAAGGAAGATTCTATCTAAAACTTCAAAGCATATAAAAACCTTCAGGAGAATGATGATGCATGACCTGCTTTCGTAAGTGGCTCCAGTGTCACTATCTTTAGGGCAGTGGACTGGCTCTAAAGACTCAGCTGACCTAGCCCCATGTCTGGAATAGGTGGCCACAGGGGAGGGTTTGGGCGTGTCCCTCCAGCAGAGATTCTTATGCATTCCAGTGGGAAGACAGATGGAATCTTGGGGAGAAAAATGTAAAGGTCAGTAAATAAAGCTTCTATAGCCTCTTGGATGGACTAAATATTTTTTTTTCATTCAAAGATTTGCCTTTATTAATCATGATGATGTTTTTAATTGTAAAATTTCAAATTTATCAAAAAACTGCAAGAAAACGTAACCTTCACCTAGACTCACCAATTAACATTTTTTCATATTTGCTTTATTTTTTTCTCATTAGTGTGCATACATGCATACACACACACAGACATAAATGTCTTTATGTAATATTGCCTAAACAGACACACACACACACACACACACACCCCCCTCTTTAGGTAATATTACATATATATTACATAAAAGGAAAAATAAAGCAACCTACCTATCAACCAATCAATTTTCTGAAACATTGTGATAAAATGTACACCTTTTTTACAACCAATGTCACTGCCTGCTCCTCTTTTTGATCCTCTAATGCACGTTGAGAATTTCTTCTGTAGAATCAAGAAGTTTGCTCTTGTGTTTGGTTTTCTCACACTTAAACTATATAATTTTACCCTCTCAGTATAAAAAAAGAAGACAGCTGTCACTACCTTAAACATACTGTCTGCTTCTTGATTTTCAGCAAAGAAGAAAGGCAAATGCTGAGCATGCAAAATGGCTTATCTAGAGTCCTGGCCAAACAGGACAATGGCCAGGATTCACATACTTTGAGTTCCATCCATTTTTACTATCCACAGATGAGTAGAGGTTGTACTGTGACACTGAGTTTTTTTGTTCTGTCTCCTATTCAGCAAACGTTCCTTAAGGAACATCATGGGGGCTGACTACTCAGCTGTTCAACTCTGAATCTTTCTGTCACTACTCTGCCATCTGACTCCTATGTGTGAAGCTTTTCATATAAAAACATAAGCTGTAAAAATGACCTTTCTGCTGAACCCCATCTTAAACTCCCACCGTGTCTTTCCACTTCCGCATACTGTGTCCTCAAACACTCAACATACTCCAAATATATATATGCATGTGTGTATCACCACTAAAGTTAACAACTCAAATCACCGTGGCTTATTGAGCATCTACTATATTTTAGGGTTAGGTCCTGGAGCTCCCTGACATGACTCCTACTCCCATGGAGTTTAAAATCTAGCAGAGAAAACAAATATTAAACAAATATTTTCACTTGCGATGCATACTATATTAAGAGAAGCAGGCCAGGCATGGTGGCTCTCACCTGTAATCCTAGCACTTTAGGAGGCTGGAGTGTGCAGATCATTTGAGCCCAGGAGTTTGATGCTAGCCTGGGGAACATAGCAAGACCCCATCTCTACAAAAAGTTAAAAAATTAGCTGAGCATGGTGGTGAGTGCCTGTAGTCCCAGCTATTCAAGGGGCTGAGGTGGGAGGATCACTTGAGCCCTGGAGGTCGAGGCTGCAGTGAGTTGTGATTGCACCACTGAAGCACACGTTTTTATGGGACCCGACTGCTGAGAGACTTAAACCTAGTCCATCTAGGTCAAAGAAGGTCTCCCTGGGAAAGAGATATTTGGGTTGAGATCTGAAGAAAGAATGGGAGTAAACCAAGAAGGATGAGTTGGGGATGGGAGTTGGAGTGAGGATTTGAGAGGGAAGAATATTTCTGTCAGAGGAAACAACTTCTACATAACCTTGGGGGCAAGAGAGAGCGAGGCACTGCCAGGACAAGAGCAATCTGTTATGTGAAGTTGTCTATGGTCAACTGCCCATGTGCAACATAGTGGTTTACTACACAGCGCAGGCGTGAGGCAAGCGTATGGGCAGGAGATCAGCTCCTATTTTCCTCTTCTAAGAGAAAGAGGTTTTTAGCAGACCCTGTCACTGGTCCAAGCACTGCCTGTAGATAGTGATGGATCTTTAATGCCAACAGCTTGGCAGGGCAGAAGCAAATATCTGAGAGAGTGGTGCTTTCTGCCATATTACTGCTGAGAAACCAACGCTCAGACAGGGTAACTTGCTAACAAACACACAACTTGTAGGAAGCACCTGCAACCTGAATGCTAGTTAGTTTAGCCCCAGCATTCCCATGCTGAGAGACTATCAAGTGCTAGATTCTCAACACCTGAGAAAGGCAAAACCTGAATAAGAAGCATAATAATAACCTTCCAAACCACAGAAGTGCAGACTCAGACTCTGCAGCAATTAGAAAAGAAGCCCCGCTGCTGTTTCTGTCCACAGAATGTATTAGAGTATAAACAACCTTTTCTTTTAAACATTGGTTTTCATTGTTGGTGCTTTCTGGGTCCAACAAATTGTTTCACTTAGCTAAGTGTCAGAATTACAATAGAAAATACCACTACGTATATCTATTCTGAGAGAATCTTCTCTCCATTCCTAAGTTGGGAACCACTTTATCCAGAGCTAATGTTAGAAGCCTCTGGGTAGCCAGTGAAGGCAGGAATTTAAATCTGCCTTGGATTAATCCAATGACAAACATACTTTTTGACCTATGCCTCACTTTATAGTAAGAACTCAATCTTACCAGCATTTATGCTATAAGTGTTTATATCACCCACCCTCAGTTAAAACCTCTTACTTTTTCCTATTCTGATTACTAAATACTGGGGGTGAGGAGTACTAGAATCAATGACACTACAAAAATTGTCTCTTTAAAAGTGTTGAATTAAATTTTATTATATATGCATTGAAAATATAAAGTCAAAAGTGAAACATTTAGTTAATCAGACTTTTAGTTCCAATTAGAATGAAGTAGCTGGTATGGATTTACCTTCCTACAGCAAGTGACTCTAAAACTGCACAAAATATATGAAGTGATTTTTCTGTTACTAGACGTCAAACACTGCAATGCTAAGCTTCTTGAGAAAATGGGAAAATGTACAGTAACCACATTCACCCTGGATTTCTGCTTGGGGGCCATTTCTAAAATATGCCACAAGGAAATGGAGCCAGAGAGTGGTGAAAACAGAAACTGGAATTCAGGAATTAAATAGCTGAAATTTGTATGGCAAGGCACTGGGGAGGAGAAAGCTTCACAGAGAGGGAGATCTAGAATTCTGCAAGGGAGTCCTCTTCAATCTTTGGTCTAATACTAAGCTGCACATGTGGATAGGGAGACTCCACGAAATTGACTGGAGATCCTGGAGGATACATAGTGCTGGGGAAGCATTTAAATTGTAACCAATCAGAGTGAAGAGACCATTCTATATACTCTGAATATTTAGATGAGACCATAGAAAGGTTACACTTTAGGGGAAGGGCTAAAATAGTTCTAGAGTAAGGGTAACTCTTCACCTGGCCTAATACATAGTAAAACTAAGCTTCCACAGGATTAAACTAACTTGTCAGTTAACTATCTGCAAGAGCAATATTTAACAGTCTTAAAAGAAGACAATAAAATGCATTGTGTTATCTATAATGTCCAACTTGCTATAAAAGAAATTATTCATGTATGAAGAGATTAGAAAACAGAAACCATAATTGGGAGAAATGACATTGAATAGAAGAAACTCAGAAATGGCACAGTTGTTGGAATTAGCAAAGGCTTGAAGATAATTTATAAATATGTTCAAGGATATAACAGAAAATATATAAAAAGGGAATGATCAGATGAGAAATTTCAATACAGAAATGGAAACTAAAAGAAGCAAGTAGAAATTCTAAAAATAAAATAAATGAAATAAAAAATTTACTGACTGAGGTTAGCATTAATTTGACCACTGCAGAAGGGAAAAAAAATCAATAAACTTTAAAACACATCAATAGGATCTAGCCAAACAGAAGCTCAGAGAAAAAAATGACTGAAGAAAAAAAGAACCAACTTCAGAGACCTGTGGGAAAATGTCGAATGGTCTAACATATTTCTAATTAGAGTTCAAGGCAAGGGAGAAACAGAAAAATGTATTTGAAGACATCTTGACTAAAAAAATTTCAAATTTGATGGAAAATATCAACCTAGAGATCCAACAGGCTCAACTTAACCTCAGTAAGGATAAACACAAAGAAAACCATACTCTACCAATCATAATCAAATTGCTAAATCAAAGATAATCTTAAAACAACTAGAGAGGAAGAAAGGATGTATTAAATACAAGACAACAATGATAAATATGACTGCTGAACTTCTCATCAGAACTAATGCAAGACAGAAGACAACTGAATGATATCAATTGTACTAATGAGAGAAAAAGTACTGAGAGAAAAAAATAAACTACTAGCCTGGAAGTCCATACCAAAGGAAGATATCTTTTAGAAATGAAGGTAATGAAGAGATTTTAAGGCTGGGAGTGGTGGCTCACACCTGTAATCCAGCACATTGGGAGGCTGAGACAGGAGGATTGCTTCAGCCCAGTAGTTCTAGACCAGCTGGTTTTTTTGTTCCTCAAAAAACAAAAAAACAAAAAAAAAAGAAAAGAAAAAAAGAAAGATTTAAAACAAAAGAGAAGATATTAAAAAAAAAAAAGCTGATAGAATTTGATACCAGCCGACTTGTACTACAAAAAAATGTTACAGTAAGTTCTTTAGGATAAAGGAAAATGACATAAAACAAACTCAAACCTAAATTAAGAATACTGTAAATGGTAAATATGTGAGTAATTATTTAAAAATACTTTTTTCTTGTTCTTTGAGGCCGAGCACCATGGCTCACACCTGTAACCCCAGCACTTGGGAGGCCTCACTTGAGGTCTGGAGTTTGAGACCAGCCTGGCCAATGTGGTGAAACCCCATCTCTACTAATAAAAATACAAAATTAGCCTGGCATGGTAGCACACACCTGTAGTCCCAGCTACTCTGATGCAGAGGCAGGAGAATCATTTGAACCTAAGAGGCAGAGGTTGCAGTGAGCCAAGATTGTGCCACTGCAGTCCAGCCTGGGCGACAGAGTGAGACTCTGTCTCGAAATAATAATAATAATTTTTCTTGTTTCTTGATATTCTGAAAGACAATAAACTGTTCAAAGTGAATATAATAATAATGTATTATAAGTTTTATATCACACGTAGAACTAAAATTTTTGACAAAATCAACACAAGTAACATGGGAGGGGTAAGTAAGAGTGTTGTGTTGTTAGGTTCTTACATTATATGTGAACTGTAAAATGCTAATTCAAGGTAGAACAAAAAATAAAGAATTATAACTAAAAAGGCAATAAATACAATTAAATATTTTATTACATATGTTGTATTAATATAGTATATTAAGATGCTGTATGCTTTAATATTATATTAAAGTCTTCATTAATTCAATAGATGTCAGAAAAGGAGGTGTAAAAAGAGCAAAGAACACATAGAATGAGTAAGAAACCAACAGCAAGACTTAAATCCAACCATATCAATAATTACAATAAATGTAAATGAACTAAATCCATTAAGAGGCAAAGATTGTCAGATTGAATAAAAAGCAAGATCACGTTGTATTTGTTTGCGAGAGATGCACATGAAATCAAAAGAAACATATATGCTAAAAATGAAATGATAGAAAAGATCTATTATGCATGAAAAAGTAGAACAAAAGGGAAGAGAGATGGTTAATGGAAGAGAATAAAAACAAACTAAAAAGAGCATCCAATAGGTACAATATTTAATTAATAGTTGTTTTAGATAAAGAGAACAGAGGAAAGAAAATACATGGTCAATGAAGTAGTATGAGAACTTTTCCTAGATTTGAAGGACATAAATCTCCAGATTACAAAGGCTCACAAGTGCACAATAGATAAGGAACCAAGCCAACTTTTACAACACGAGTGATAGAGCACACTGAAAACTTTCAGAGAGAAAAATAGAATATATAAATAAGTTCTGGAATAAGAATGGCACCAGACTTCTCAATCACTGGAATCACAGGAAAGCAATGCCTTCAAAAGCCAAAGAAAAATAATTTTCAATCTAAAATTCTACTCAGCCAAGCTATCAGTCAAGTTTGATACTAGATAGAAGACATTTTCAGACATATAAGGTCTCAAAAATTTACTTCCCATTTCTAAAAGCTATTGAAGGATGGGCACCACCAAACAAGGGGGTAAGCCAAAAACTAAGCAGCAAAGAAACAGAAGATGTAACACTGGAGTGGGGAGGAAAATTTCTAAGATGGTGGAAATATGTGTCCCGAGGTTCTGACTAATCATCAAGCCTACAGTGTATCTCGGCTCACATTGGAGTAGGATGACAGAGCATACCACGAGAGATGTCTCTAGGAGTGAAAGTGGATCTGACAGAGCATCTGATGAACCTGCAGAGAAAAAACATTTCATGATGATGATTTCCCAGCTTCTTTTGCACTTACGAATGAGCAAGTAACATAATTCTGCCCAGTGAGATGCAAGCTGCATTCTACTGGGCGAAAATACTAGGAAAACTTATTTTTCAATGAAAAATAAGACTGGCTGGCATACTCGCTCTGTTGTCCTCACTCCCTCCTCCTGCCTGGAATGAGGATGTGGTATCAGAAGGACATAGTGGAACCATCTTGACACCAGGAGAACAAAAACCAGACGCTAAAGATTTTGTAGGACAAGGATCAAGAATTCTGCAATATGGATGATATGATAACTAACAGAAACAGTATTTCCCAAAGCATGGTGGGCAATGAGACCGTTTTTAATGGAATTGTACCCAGACATAGCATTAAGTAGCCTTGAGTTACATACACTAAAATTCAGTCAATCATTATCACTGTTTTTTTCCCCTGCTGAAATGACTGGCTTGCTTAATGCACAAATAGCCCAAGATTATTATTGTCACCATCTTTGAACTTCCTTTCAGAGTAAGGGTATATTGTAAATTTTTAAAGCTTCATATATTTCTGGTGTCTCAAAATGTCCACAAACAGGCTGTGAGCATCTTGCCTAAGCAACCAGGTGCACCGGTTTGATGAAGCTGCTGCTCCCTGCTACAAGTTCTCTGTTTTACCATAACTTGACAGTGACCTAGAGACATTCAAATGCACCAATAAAACCCCCTCATGTGTTTTGCTTGTGTACTTCACCCTGACTCCCAGTAAAGCCACTTGCCCAGAGGTTCTTTCTCTCGGCTCCACTCCTGCTTGGTTGAGTCCACTTCGCTGATGCTCTTCCCATAAGGTCCCCTGCATGGTGTGTCCTGCATCCCACTCTAGGGCCTGTGAGTATAATAAATCCTTTATTATATGTTTCTCTGAGTGCAATTTCTGTAGCTGTGTTGTTGTGATCCTTAAACACCCCACAACGGGGATTTACTGCCCTACTGACAACACAAAAGGCAATGTCAAGGTCCAATTTTTCACAGATCAAAATTTAAAAATATAGAATTGTTTTGATAATATGGAAAAATACATAGTAGACAACTAATCAAAAAATGTTTTGAGAATCACTTCTTAGCCAACAAGGGAGAGATGGAGTAGGATAAAGAATACATTTTTGGTGGCTGGCAAGATGGCCAAATAGGATTAGCTCTGGTCTGTAGTTCCCAGCAAGGTCAATGCAGAAGGTGGGTGATTTCTGCATTTCCAACTGAGGTACCTGGCTCATCTTATTGGAACTGGTTAGACAGAGGGTGCAGCCCACAGAGGGTGAGCTGAAGCAGGGTGGGAAGTCGCCTCACCCAGGAAGCGGAAAGGGTCGAGGAACTCCCTCCCCTAGCCAAGGGAAGCCTTGAGGGACTGTGCTGTTGCATTCTGGCCCAGATACTACTCTTTTCCCATGGTCTTTGCAACCTGCAGACCAGGATATTCCCCTGGGTGCCTACGCCAGGGCCCTGGGTTTCAAGCACAAAACTGGGTGGCTGTTTGGGCAGACACCAAGCTAGCTGCAGGAGTTTTTTGTTTTTGTTTTCATATCCCAGTGGTGCCTGGAATGCCAGTGAGCCAGAACTGTCCACTCCCTTGGAAAGGGGGCTGAAGCCAGGGAGCCAAGTGGTCTAGCTCAGCGGATCTCACCCCCATGGAGCCCAGCAAGCTAAGATCCACTGGCTTGAAATTCTCTCTGCCAGCACAGCAGTCTGAGGTCAACCTGGGATGCTTGAGCTTGGTGAGGGGAGGGGTGTCTGCCATTGCTAAGGATTGAGTAGGCGGTTTCCCCTCACAGTGTAAATAAAGCTGCCAGGAAGTTTGAACTGGGTGGAGCCCACTGCAGCTCAGTAAAGCTGCTGTAGCCAGACTGCCTCTGTAGATTCCTCCCCTCTGGGCAGGGCATCTCTGAAAGAAAGGCAGCAGCCCCAGCCAGGGGTTTATAAATAAAACGACCATCTCTCTGAGACAGAGCACCTGGGAGAAGGGGTGGCTGTGAGTACAGCTTCAGCAGACTTAAATGTTCCTGCCTGCTAGCTCTGAAGAGAGCAATGGATCTCCCAATACAGTGCTCAAGCTCTGCTAAGAGACAGACTGCCTCCTCAAGTGGGTCCCTGACCCCCCTGCCTCCTGACTGCAAGACACCTCCCAGTAGGGGTTGATAAACACCTCCTACAGGAGAGCTCCAGCTGGCATCTGGTGGGTACCCCTCTGGGATGAAGCTTCCAGAGGAAGGAAAAGGCAGCAATCTTTGCTGTTCTGTGGCTTCTGATGCTGATACCCAGGCAAACAGGGTGTGGAGTGGACCTCCAGCAAACTCCAGCAGACCTGCAGCAGAGGGTCCTGACAGTTAGAAGGAAAACTAACAAACAGAAAGGAATAGCATCAACATCAACAAAAAGGACATCTATACAGAAACTCCATCCAAAGATCACCAACATCAAAGACCAAAGGTAGATAAATCACAAAGATGAGGAAAAACCAGTGCAAAAAGGCTGAAAATTCCAAAAATCAGAATGCTTCTTCTCCTCCAAAGGATCACAAACTCCTTGCCAGCAAGGAAACAAAACTGAATGGAGAATGAGTTTCACAAACTGACAGAAGTAGGCTTCAGAAGGTGGGTAATAACAAATTCCTACGAGCTAAAGGAGCATGTTCTAACCCAATGCAAGGAAGCTAAGAACCTTGAAAAAAGGTTAGAGGAATTGCCAACTAGAATAAGCAGTTTAGACAAGAACATAAATGACCTAATGGAGCTGAAAAACACAGCACGAGAACTTCATGAAGCATACACAAGTATCAATAGCTGGATCGATCAAGTGGAAGAAAGGATATCAGAGATTGAAGATCAACTAAATGAAATAAAGCGTGAAGACAAGATTAGAGAAGAACAAATGAAAAGAATGAATAAAGCCTCCAAGAAATATGATACTATGTGAAAAGACCAAACATACGTTTGATTGGTGTACCCAAAAGTGACGGGGGGAATGGGAAGTTGGAAAACACTCTTCAGGGTATTATCCAGGAGAACTTCCCCAACCTAGCAAGAAAGGACAACATTCAAATTCAGGAAATACAGAGAACACTACAAAGATGCTCCTCGAGAAAAGCAACGCCAAGACACATAATGATCAGTTTCACCAAGGCTGGAATGAAGGAAAAAATGTTAAGAGCAGCCAGTAAGAAAGGTCTGGTTACCCACAAAGTGAAGCCCATCAGACTAACAGATGATCTCTCTGCAGAAACCCTACAAGCCAGAAGAGAGTGGGGGCCAATATTCAACATTCTTAATGAAAAATATTTTCAACCCAGAATTTCATATCCAGCCAAACTAAGCTTCATAAGCAAAGGAGAAATAAAATCCTTTACAGACAAGCAGATGCTGAGAGATTTTGTCACCACCAGGCCTGCCTTATGAGAGCTTCTGAAAAAAGCACTAAACATGGAATGGAACAATTGGTACCAGTCACTGCAAAAACATACCAAATTGTAAAGACTATCGACACTATGAAGAAGCTGTGTCAACTAACGGGTAAAATAACCAGCTAGCATCATAGTGACAGGATCAAATTCATACATAACAGTATTAACCTTAAATGTAAATGGGCTAAATGCCCCAGTTAAAAGACACAGACTGACAAACTGGATAAAGAGTCGAGACCCATTGCTGTGCTGTATTCAGGAGACCCATCTCATATACAAAGACATACATAGGCTGAAAATAAAGGGAACAAGGACTACTTACCAAGCAAATGAAAGCAAAAAAGAAGCAGGGGTTGTAATCCTGGTCTCTGATAAAACAGATTTTAAACGAACAAAGATCAAAAAAGACAAAGAAGGGCACTGCATAATGGTAAAGGGATCAATACAACAAGAAGAGCTAACTATCCTAAATATATATGCACCCAATACAGGAGCACCCAGATTCATAAAGCAAGTTCTTAGAGACCTACAAAGAGACTTAGACTCCCATACAATGATAGTGGGAGACTTTAACACCCCACCATCACTATTAGACTGATCAATGAGACAGAAAATTAACAAGGATATTCAATACTTGAACCCAGCTCTGGACAAAGCAGACCTAATAGACAGCTTGGTCCAGTAGAACTCTCCACTCTAAATCAAAAGAATATACATTCTTCTCAGCACCACATTACACTTATTCTAAAACTGACCACATAGTTGGAAGTAAAACACTCCTTAGCAAATCTAAAAGAACAGAAATAATAAGTCTCTCAGACAACTGTGCAATCAAATTAGAACTCAGGATGAAGAAACTCACTCAAAACCACACAACTACATGGAAACTAAACAACCTGCTCCTGAATGACTACTGAGTAAATAACAAAATAAAGGCAAAAATAGATAAATTTTTGAAACTAGTGGAAAAAAGACACAATGTACCAGAATCTCTGGGACACAGCTAAAGCACTGTTTAGAGGGAAATTTATACCACTAAATGTCCACAGGAGAAAGCAGGAAAGATCTAAAAGGGAAAATTCCAACAATTTGCCAGGCACTGTACCTTCTTTAATTTTCATAACCACTGTGAGGAGTGATATTATTATTAGTGATCAAATGGGCTCATAGAAGT